>PVLA01014332.1:0-31171 GCA_004027455.1 Hydrochoerus hydrochaeris | reverse complement strand
TGTGCCGTCTTCACAGCTTTGCTGGGCACCTACAGCAACTCTGAAACTTAAGAGTTTAGAAGAAGGGGGGCTGGGGACATGGCTCAGGGGCACAGTTCCTGCCTGGCAAGTATAAGGCCGTGAGTTTGATTCCAGTCCCCCCCACACACAAAAAAAAAAGAATTTGGAAGGAGGAGGAAATAAAGAAAGAGGGGGTGAGGAAGGAGAAAGAAGAGGAGGAGGAGAAAGGCTGGTGAGGTGCATTTGGTCAAGAAACCATTCCCACTGTGACTTAGACCCATTGCCTACGGTGGTGACTTTTCTGAGCTCCCAGCATAATAGTCTGCCCATAGCATGGAACCCCAACAGGTAAAGTCCTTCCTGTTCTGATTCCCTTTCAGTCTTCCTGATTTCCTCGAGGAGAACATCTCGCTCTGGTGTCTGCCCCCTCTGCTCCCAGGGCAGACTCGCCCACCTTCCCTGGAAGGACGGAGCTGGCCTCTGGCTCGGGGCTGCTGCCCGGCCACTCTCGGTGCAAGTTAGTTACGGCCTTGGTTCTGCTGCCTGGGTTTTAAGTTTTTGTCTGGAAGATGTTGTGCTGGCTTTGTATGAATGGTTGTGATATTAATTTTTCTATTTAAACAAATTCTTTTTTAACATGAATTGAAGATATACCTGGACTAAATAATATGATAGTCCCCAACTTACACCGGTCCCGTGGCTCTTTTTTGAAGCTATGATGGGGCAGAACTGATACACATTCAGTATTTCAAATTGTGAAGTTTGATGTTTTCCCCAAAACTGTACTCTGAATTTTTATCTGGGTTATTGACAGGTGATCAGTCTCCCTGCTGGCCCCCCACCCCCACCCTGACCCAAAGATGAACTGGCAGATCTACGGGAGGGACCTGTGTTCCTGTGATGTTCAGTGGGTGTTGGGTGTCAGGTATTGGGTGTTTTCCATGTGTCACAGGCTCGTTGACCAACACATAAGCGTTGACCATCGTAAGCGGAGGAACAGCTGCCCTACAGCAGAGATGAGATTCAGCCGTGATCGCGAAAGTGGTTCTGGAGTGCATGAAATTGAGGAAACTGGGCTGGGGATTTAGCTCAGCAGCATAAGCACGAGGTCATGAGTTTGATCCCCGGTACAAAAAAAAAAAGAAAGAAAGAAAGAAAGAAAGAAAGAAAGAAAGAAAGAAAGAAAGAAAGAAAGAAAGAAAGAAAAAAGAAAAGAAAAGAAAAGAAAAGAAAAGAAAAGAAAAGAAAAGAAAAGAAAAGAAAAGAAATCGAGGAAACTGACAGCTAACAGAACGGGTTTCCCAAAGGGAGAGAAAGCCCAGCTTTGCGTTCGTCTGTATTAGCATATGTCCGCTCTGCAAGGAGTCCGTATTCCTCCCAGGAAGTGGGCATGTGTGCTGAATATATCTTCATGCTTTTATTTCCCTTCCCCTCCTGTCCCACCTCCCTCTCTGTCTCTACACCCACTTTTCCCATTTTCACTCTTACTGTTATTATTTCTCAGTTTACCTTTGTGACAGGTGGTGATCATGTGCATGGTAGGTCAGTACGCATTCACGATGTGTCTTTGATGCATCTTTAACCTCTGCCCCCTCCCCACCCTCTGTCTCTTGTCCCCTTACCATTTGCCAAAGATCTATCTCCCTGTTTCCTTTTATCAATCATTTCTATTGCTGTTTATTTGTACTTTGGATTATGCAAGTGAGGCATGGTATTTAAGCTTGCATGTCTGATTTGTTTAACTTAGCATTATGTTTTCAAGGTGCATCCATTTGCCTACAGCTGTCTTCAGTTTACTTTTGTTTAGAGGCCATTCTTGCAGTACATTCTTGGCACCAATGTGGGTACCAGACAGGGCAAGGCAAGCTCTCCTGGCTGGGCATGAACAGAACTCTGGGAGATATGGAGAGGGCAGGCCCTGAGCTGGAAGCTCAGTCAGAAGAGGATCCCTGCTGTCTCTCCTGCTCACCAGGCTTCCCCACACCTGGCACACAGGAGATGCTCAGGAAATGTATTTGAAGTAAATCGTAGCTTGGAGGAATGATGACATAGATGAAGCTTTGGAGCTGGTTCCATGATTTCCAGTAGCAGTGGAACAGATTGTCAGATACAGAAGAGCCTTTTGAGGTCAGCCCTGTCATTGCACAAATGGAAAATGGATGCCTGCCAAGGAGATGGCATTTAGCCAAACCACATAGTCAGTATCTTGGAAAATCAAGCACCAGGCAGGGTGGTGCGTGCCTGTAATCCCAGAACTCTAGGCTGCAGAGGCAGGAGGATAGCAATTAGTGATTTAGTGAGTCCCAGCCTCAAGAAAAAAAAAAAAAACATAACAGGGCTGGGGGTGTAGCTTAGTAAAAGGGCGCTGAGTTTGATCCTAGTGTTACTGAAAAAAATCCATCCATCATCCTTGGTTGGATCATCTTTGCCAACCCATCAGCCCAACCTGTCACTCCTGGCATCCCACGCAGATGATTTCAGGCTGGCAGGTGGTGCTGTGGCTGAATGGAGAGAGACAGAACCTGGCACCCTGCATATGCTTGAGGTGCAGAAAATTCCTGAACTCAGAACCCATGCAGAGGCTTCCTCCATCATGGGAAGGGCAGGGGAGCACATCTAGGGGGGTTTCTCCCTGGGGTTCTGCCTCTGGGTGTGTACCTTCTTGGGTGTGGCTCTTCCCTCACCCAGTCGTCAAGTGCATCTAAGGGTAGGCATCATCCCAATCGCACAGGAGGACTGTGCGACAGAGACCTTGGAGAGTGGAGTCATCAAATCTGTCTTGGTGACGAATCTCATCTCAGAAGGGTTGACCTTGGCTTCCACCAATGGCACCAACACCTCCAGTTTCAATTAACGCCATCAAATGTTTGTATTTCTTTACTGCACCTCTTGCTGATTGTTTTTCTTTACTTCCATGAGACATTCACAAGGTTGAGAGCCTATATAAATTTTGTTCACTAGCTTATTTCAAATCCCTAGGAAAGTTGCTGGCACAGAGTAGATGCTTGGATGGATAAGTGGATGGATGGGTGGATAGATGCATAATGGATGGGTGGATGGATGGATGGATACATAGCTAGATGGATGGATGGAACAATGGATGGATGGAAGAGTGGGTGGATGGATGGATAGATGGATAGATATATAGCTAGATAGATGGAGGGAGGGAGGGATGGGTGAGTGAGTGGATAGATGGATAGAAGGATAGATACATAGCTAGATGGATGGAGGGAGGGATGAATAGATGGGTGAGTGGGTGGGTGGATGGATGGATGGATAGATGGATGCATACAAAGCTAGATGGATGAATAGAGGGGAATAGATGGATGGGTGGATGGATAGATACATGCATACATAGATGGATGGAGGGATAGGTGGATGGGTGGATGGGTGAGTAGATGGGTGGATGGATAGATGGCTAGATACGTAGCTAGATGGATGGATGGAGGGATGGATAGATGGATGGGTGGGTGGGTGGATGGATGGATGGATAAATGCATACATGGATGGAGGGATGGATAGACGGTTGGATGGACAAATGAAACCCAAGTGTCCTCACTCAGGAGACTTGCATGTGGTCATAACTCTATGGTTTTCTCCATGTAGGTCTTTGTGCAAGTTATATGATTTTGCTGAGCCTCCGTTTCATCATTAGCGACAGGAATCGTTCCAGTTTCCTGAGGACTGGTGAGTCTGCAGGCTGGTGAGTGCACTCAGACAGAGGAAGCTTAACTATGCATCTAAGAAGTACATCAAAGCCAAACCCACTGATATCTCCTCTCCTTCATTCATGAGGCCAGTCAGGTCTCAACACGTGGCCTGAGAAAGCTTATAGAGAAGTTGCTGACTTTTCCTGGAAGAGTGAGTGACGCTCTGTGACAGTGGTGGGAGCAGAAGACATGGGCAGAGCCTCCAGGCAGGGCAGGTGATAAAAATGTGTGGAGGGAGGTGGCCCTTAAAGGGCCCTTGAGGCAGTGCCAGGCTGAGGGACTGGATCCCCTCCAGAGGAGAGGGGAGGGAGGAGGGCAGTGGGTCAGTCCAGCAAAGGGACATTTCTATGCTGCTTTCTTCCTAGCAAACACAGGCTGAGCTCAGGCCTCTTGGCACACACTGGTCGGGGTACTTGGATGTAAGGTCACCTGCGTGGCTGCCAGAGGGTCACTTACAACACAGAATGACTGCCTGCGTCTTTCTACACTGGAGAAGCTGTGATGGCCCCACCCACCTCCCCAGCCCCACTGCCCACTTCTTCCTGCCAGGGCAACATGAATCTCATTTCATTTCCTCTCATCCACTCTCAGGGACTTTGCACAAGCTTTTCCTCCTGCCTGGGACATTCCCTCTTCTACCCAAACTCTTCTTTTTTTCTTTTTCTTTTTTCCTTTTCAAAACATTCTTCTTGCAGTGAAGAATGAAAATAGGGCTGCAAAGGTGGGAAATCACGATGAAAACTATTTAAAATACGCAGCCATCACTTTAAAGGTAGCATCAGTTAAAAGGAAAATGAATAAAGCGCTACAGCTCATGCCCAATTTCTACTCGAACAATGAATCCGTTTTTTACATATTCTTAGCTGCACTGGAAACATAGACACCGATGGACAGTCATGATTAATAAGCTATAGCTTCAAAACACATGTGACATCAGCACTTGGAGCGCTCCCTAAATGTCACAGGAAGTCTTCCTTGGGTCCCCAAACTGGATCAGACCCAACCCCCTGTCACATTCCCTCATGCACCCTGACCATCTGTCATGTCTGGGGTGAGCTCTGCTGGAGTGAGCAGTACCCTGGAGCTGTAAACTCAGCACTGGTCACAAATTAAAGGGACAGAGTTTTAGAAAGGGAAGACACTTTATTTGTAAGGAAGAAAAAAGCAGAAGACAGAAAGCTGCCCCCAGTTGAGGGGAGGGCGTTCCAGAAGAAAGGATTCCCGTGGGCTCCTTGTCTCCAGCCTTTTTTCTTCTTACCAGGTTTTGGAGAACCCTTTCAGGTCAGTCCCCGGAACTTGTCACAACCTGATTGGCTCTCTGGACTGTCATCTGCAAACCCAGGCCACAGGACCCTAACCCAGGTGCCACCGCCTGTGTCACATCCCTTCGGTGGGCTTTGTTTGATCTCCTCTCGCTTGCCCTTGTCAGTGCCTGACCCCTGGGGTTTACAGGTGGGTTAGGAGGGAGGAGCCGTGCGTACAAGACGGAGTTAGTGACTAGGTAAGGGGGTGTCTAGTGCAGTAACGTGGTGACCCTAGAGCGGGAATGTGTATATATATATGTGTGGTGCAATATATATTCTATATACTAAATAAGAGCTGTCCTTTTGGATGATGCAGCCCCCCTTTTGTCTCCTTTGCATTTTATTGGAGGTGTGGGGAGGCAATAACCTTGGTTTTTAGCATCCAGCTCTTTTTGTGCTCTGAAACTCAGCTGTTCCTCAGGTCTTCTGATGCAGGTTCCTTCTCATTGCTGCATGATGGTGAATGGACAAGTGTGGATGCAGTGGGGGAGCCACATGCAGATTTAGGAGGGGGCTGCGACCTTTGCCAGATGGTGACTTCCTGAACACAGAGCCAGCTCTGCTGCGTGAGCAGCCGCCCGGAGGCTGCACCCAAGCCCTGTGCATCACTAATTGACTTCACGCAGTGGAGAAGTGCTCGCGAAGAGGTGCCAGTGGATCGGGCCAGAAAGGAGGAGTAGGAGCTCCTCAGGCAGGAGGAAGGAATTCTCCTTCCGGGGGGGTGGGCAGCCAGTGTCTGGACCTCAGCTCTTTGGGAAGATTGCTGTGGTCTCCAGGACACAGGCAGGGGTGGAGGGAGGATGGGTCGGCAGCCCCCAGGCCAGCCTGCTGGCCGGGCACTGTTTCCGGCAGGCTGAGATCATCCGCAGGCCCCTCAGCCAGGGAGATGGGTCTTACCTTCCCTTCAGAGGTGAAGAGGCCGAGGCTCCGGTTGGCGAACCCACTGCCCAGGCCACCCAGCCACTCAAAGGAGCCACCGCCCCACTCTCCCAGGCTGCACACCTGAGATGTCACCCACAGCATCCTTGTCCACTGGACTCTTCCCTGCTTGGTGATCCCCAGGTCCCAGCATCGCCCTCTCCCTGACTCCCAGAGCAGCTGTACCCTAGGGACTCCGGGCCTCGGCACCCCCACGCTGACCCGCCGGCCCTCTATCCAGGAGGCCTGGGGCTCTGGGCCTGCACGGTGCCCAGGATGGGGCAGGAACCTCACTGGACAGCGAGGGACAGACGAGGTGGACTCGGAGAGGAGCTGAGGGCAGCGCGGGACCCTTTCCTCCCTGCCCCAAACCGGAAGTATGGGCGCTGCTGCTCGTGGCTCCCAGGAGGCCCTTTCACCTGTCAGAGCCTCAGTGTCCACCTCTGGCTGCCCACAGGGCCAGCGTGATCACACAGGGCACGGAGAGCAGGACTGCTAGGAAGGGCAGTGGCTTCCTAGTGCTGAGCCGGTCAGGATCTGCTCCTCCCACAGCGCCTCCCGCATTCAGCCTTACCCCGAATTCAATCACCCGAGCGGAGGCGGGCGTCACCGTGGGAGCCACGGGCGCCCCCTACTGGTCACAGAGAGGCCCTGCGGGCCCATTGCTGCGGGGAGGCTGAGATGTACCGCCTTGAGGACAGGCCTCCAGCCCCAGGATCTTCTTTTTGTGCTTGGTACAGACCCTGCTGGCAGT
Source organism: Hydrochoerus hydrochaeris (assembly GCA_004027455.1). Classification (NCBI taxonomy): domain Eukaryota; kingdom Metazoa; phylum Chordata; class Mammalia; order Rodentia; family Hydrochaeridae; genus Hydrochoerus; species Hydrochoerus hydrochaeris. Next base: position 24,485 of record PVLA01014332.1, on the reverse strand, counting down.
GAATCCTCCCTCTGAAGCTCCTCGTAGCTTCTGAAGGGTTGGGCCCTCCCCATCTGTGTCATCACCTACCTGCAAGCCTGGCTGGCCCAACACCCCTGCGTGGAGGCTCCGGGAAGATGATCATGTAAGACGTGAACGCACTCCTCCCTCACTTCAAACCCCAGGTGCCTGCTGTGGCTCCCACCTTCCCCAAATTATCCACCAACAGCCAGTGGGTTCGTCAGGAGGAGGAGTGCTTGTTTGCTAAATAACGAAGGCCGGGACGTGGTCAAGTGGGTGAGTACAGTGTTTAATGCAGAAAACCCAGTGTGCGGGGAGGGGCCGGGGGGGCCTGCCAGGCAGCCCATCTGGGTAGCCACAGGAGACACTGTGGTGCAGGATGATGTCAGAGTGTGCCTGTGGCCCCCACCCCAGGGGGACAAAGGGTGCTTATCCTTTTTATTTCCCATTCGGGTTAGAAATCTTTGCCAGGAAGAGTGGGGAAGGCATGCTGGTCTCGTAGAGCACCATCAGGTAGGGTCTGTTTATCAGGACGTCTTGGGGCTTCTCCATGGGCAGCGTCTCTGCCCCAGAGCCCGCGGCCCCCTCGGTCCCCTTTTCATCCATATTCAGCTCGGCCTTGTGTACCGCCTGCAGGAACAGGACACAGAGAGGTCAGCGCCTGCCCGGCCGCTCACGGGGAGAGGGCCCTGGGCTGGCAGGAGGCCCTGGAGAGGGCGGCAACTGGGCCAGAGTTGACCAGCATAGCTGAAAACTGGCTGGTGCCTGTCACCTGGGGCTCTTGGCTCATGTGTTATCACTGCTGTATGACACTGGGCAAGTAAAGGGGGCTGCTGGGGAAGGACCTGTACAGCAGGGGACACGAAGCAGGGTGAGCTATGCATCTAGTGAATCTCAAGGGCTGGGAACACAACTGCCAGCTCCCCTAACTGCAGAGAAGAGAAGATCCTCCTGAAGAGGAAAAGGGCTGCAGGAGGAAGAGCTGCCGTGGAACACTTCGGAGAAGTCTCAGAATTAAGGCAGGGACACTCAAAAGCTAGAAAATCCATGGACTGTGTTTTGGCCAAGCTGAACCATCCCCTCCCCTTGCTGGCCCATCTTCCCACGCTATGCTGTGCTCCTAAAATCTTCTCCCCTGCCCTGCACCCCCTTAATCCAAAAGATTTGCTTGGGCTCCTACATTACACCCAGGGAAACCTGAATTCAAGATTGGCAGTAAATGTGGCTGAGGAGAAAAGTGTCCCAAGCAATATTCGGCAAGTGCTCACATTGACAGAGTTATTCATAGTTCATCTGAAATGCAGAAGTGGCCAAGTACGTATCTCTTATCCCATCTGCTCAATCTCATGATCCTGCCTGCGTGGTCCTCTCTTCTTGTCCCAGGAGGTGCTCACCCTTGCCAGAGACCACAGGACCTCTGTGTACCCAACTCTTCAACACAGGAGCCTGTTTATCCCTTACTTCCGGGAAGCCTGTGAGGCCTCTGGGAGGAAGCTACGGACTTGATAAATGTCATCTGGCTTGATCAATGTTTGTGGCACTGAATCGACTTCAAACGTACCAGGAGTGGGACAATGCTTGTTTTCAAGGCTGGAATCAAAAGCTTAGGGGCTGAGGGCATGGCTTATGCTTGGCATAAGCGCAGGGCTGCAGCCTGGCCTGTGTGGAGGCGGAGCCCTCACTGGTCTTGCCGCTGGGACAGTGGCCCTGCCAGCCGTCTGAGGCTCCCTACTCACCTCTCCCACCTTCAGGCTGCGGTGGGGGGAGATCCGCGTGAGGTCGCCGTGCTGCTCAAAGACCTTGCTGATGCCCAGCTGGGAGAGGGTCTTCTTCAGGTTGTAGGTACCAGAAATGAGGAGCCTGGGCACATGCACGTTGACAACCCTGCAGAGTCACAGGGACAAGGGTGAGGCAGGTGGTACCTGCAGACAGATGACGAAGTCCTCCCAGTGCCTCAGATCTTCTCTGTCCGTAGGTTAAGGAGGAGATCACTGACCTGGGATCTGGTTCGAAAACACCTTGTGCTCTCTAAACTATGTCCCTGCTTCCTGGCTGAGCAGCCCCAGAGCCCCCATATGAGGAAATGTCCTCAAGGTGCTTGTGGGCCATACTCAGAATGACGTCCCCTGTAATGTTGGCCAGCCCCATGCCCTGAGCCAGCCCCACCCTGCCAGGTCCAAGGCTGTGGACCAGAGCCAGGCAGACCTGAGCACAAGTCCATGCTGCCTCTGGGAGCCCCAGGGTTGGGACAGAGGATCGCAACCCGCACGCCATGGAACTGGAGAGCAGGATGCCAGCTGTCACCACTGGGGACCTCAGTCCTCGCCTCCTCTTTGCCTTTATTTCTGCCCAGTATTGTGACTTCAGTCACCATCAACAGACCTGACAGTTCCCAGATTTACCTTCCCACTCATTCATTCATGGAGCAAGTGGTTATTAAGCGCCTACTGTATACCAGATGCCTCTGGACCCCAACAGCAGCTGCCTGCCTGGCGTTTCCTGTGGAGAAGCCCCCTCTGCATGCGGTGAGCTACCCCTGGGCCTGGCAGGTGGTGCTAGGGGAGAAGCAAGAGCATCTTTATAGCCGATAGGAACTCAGGGGAGAGTCCTGGCTGACGCGGGCAACTCTAAGGTCATATCCTAGGGTGCAACGGGGCACAGGATGCTGCCTACAAACAGGGACCTCAGCATCAGCTCTGAGTGGGAAGGCAGATGGTGTGGGTGCTGCTGGGAGGCAGGAATGTGCATCCAGGCCATAGGGACAGTGAACGGGGCATCTCGCAGGGAGCAGAGCCTCCAAACTTATCAGGTAGTGGCTCTCAAAGCCTCAGCAGCTCTTTGCCTCCTAAAGGGTGGGGTGGGCGGCTGGATTCCTCTGGGAGAGACTGGGCTTCTCTCTGGGAGTCAGAGCAGCAGGCCGAGCTAGGCGAAGGGGAAGCAGGTGCCTGCTCGGTACTGAGGCAGGGCACCAAAGGGACCTGGGGCCTTAACACCAACCTACTGCATGCTTTTGTAAACTGGGGATATGTCTTTGGGCCATATCTGTCTGTCTGGCTCCTGAGAACCACAGAAGGAGCACCTCCACTGGGGCACCTTGATGCTAACCCACCTCCCTGGAGGTGCCAGGCTTTCGCTGCTCACTTGCTTTCCAGCCCACCTCCTGCTCACCATGGTGCCCCGAAGGACCTGACCGTGTGGTACAACCAGAGAGATGCCAGCGTGGAGAAGTAAAGAGAGTAGAGTGGGAAGGAAGAGAAGTAGAGAGAAGCCTGTGCGCCTGGAGCCCTCTTTACCGTTTTGACATCATTTGTTTCCATCTGCCAAAAGTGTCTGCCCGCAAGTTCTCCTGCAGGTGTCTCATCTTGCCCTTGTCGGGCAGAATGAAGGCGGCCGTGAAGTTCCCCTGGTAGGGAATCTCCAGGACAGTACAGGACAGCTGCTTGTCGTAGCCCATGTCGTACAGTCCCCCTCGGAACATCATGGGCACCTTCACTGGTTGGTTCCTGCTCACAAAGAAGTTTTCTTCTTTTGTTTGCTTTGGATCAAACTCATGTTTCCACCTGGCTTAGGATTGAAAAAAGGCAAAAATAACATGAGTGTCCAGATGGTAAGAAGGTGACCAGATCTGACTTGCGTTGGTCGCTGGCCACAGAGATTCAGAGTAAGGGATACGGATATTCGGGGATGTCACAGTAAGACTCTAGCAATCCCTGCCCTTCTTCCATGTCCTGAAGACTTCTGGGGAGGTGGGCTCAGCCCTGAATGAAGCCAGGACCTAGGCTGCTGAACAGGAAAGGGAGCAGGCCCTCCCTGTGCCCAGATGCCGTGAGGGTGCGAGTCTTCCAACAGAGAGGACTAAATTTCAATGGGGAGGGGCTCCTCGGGGTACCACATGAGTGCAAATGAGTTCACTTTATTTTAGAAAAGGAGCCACTACCATGTGTGGTCAAGAAAACCAATGAGACAAGCTGCCCCTAGGAGTGCCGGGCACAGTGAACACTCGAGACTGGGCCTTTGAATCCTCCCTCTTGATCCTGAGGACCCATTGTCTCCATCGCACACAAGCTCAGCTCTGCATCTCTTCACACCTGTTATCATCAGAGGCCTCAGTATAGGGCCTGAGGGTCAACTCCATGAGTTCTAATCCTGGCTTCACTGTTCTAAAAGGAGACCTTGGACAAGAGTCCAGTTTCCCTGGACTTCAGGGTCCTTCGTTTATCGAATGAGGATATTGATAGGTGCTTCCTGGGGCTGCTTTGGGTCTTAACGAGATAAAGCCATGCAGCTCAGTGACTGTGTACAGTGAGTGTTGAGTGTGTGCTAGTCATCACCCATGGCATTGTTGTCGTTGTGTTCTGGTATGACCCTGGGACAAAGGGACTTTGAGAAATTCCTAATTCTTCCTTCTTCTGCTCTGGTTTAGGCAGACCGTGGTCTCAGACTGTCATTACCAATTATTTTCCCTGTGGGATTTGGGAGACTCAAACTTCCGTGTTCAGGACCATGTTACCCACAACTCAGGAGTGATCTTGCTGTGATCTTATGCTTCTCACCTGTTTTGGGCTAATTTGTGTATGAGTGTGTGATGTATGGACAACTATGAGGAGGAGATAAAGCTTGAGCTGGGGATCATTTTTATCTTCTTTTTCAGCTTCTCTGTTAGACCTCGAGAATTGACAAAGTCTGATATAGAGATGAAGCCATCTACCTAAGTAAGCATCACCACCACCGTTATCAACACAGTCACATCCTGGGCAGGTACTTTATGTAGTGCAAAGTGCATGGCCCCAGGGACAAGAGAAGTGGATTCCAGTCCTGACTGTCATTGGCCTGCTTTGGAACTTGGAATAAGTAACTAATCTCTTTCTCTGAGTTTCTCTCTGCTCACCTAAAAAATGGAGCGAAGAATGTTAGTCCATCCTCCATAGCCAGTGTTGTCAGCATACTCAATAATAATGAAAATTTACATATGGAGAATAACTTGAGACTGCGCAAAGCTCCCCTCACAAACGTTTCCCTAAGGGACGGCAAGGGTTGTCTATCACAGTATTCATTTTGCAGATAGGGAAGTGGGGTTGAGAGGTTGGGAATTCAAGCTCACAGATCAGCTGAGTGGCCAGATTTTTACCCCAAGTCTATTGGACACCCCGTCTCCTCCATCCCCGCATGCCTAAGCCTTACCTCGAAAATAAACGTAGTTTGTAAGAAGCATCACAGTGCCAGGGTCGATATTCTTAACCAGGTTGTCAATTCTGCCGTGAGTTTTCTGACTGACATACTCATTGATCTGTTTCTGGGTGTTTTCCAGGTCATGGAAGTTGGCAGAGATAAAGTCCGCGTTGTACGTGTTCTTGACCTCCCTCAGGAACTTCTCCTGTGGCTCCAGCTTCCGGTCCATGAACACGGTGTTGCCGAAGTGCAGCTTGACATCCTCCTTCTCCTGGTTCAGCTGGTAGAGAAAGTGGTGGAAGGCCTGGTGCAGGTCCCTATCCAGCATCCCCTTAAAGTTGAAGCCCTCCTTGATCTCGGCCAGCGTTGAGTCCTGGGCCCCCAGACACAGCAGAGAGAAGGCGGCGGAGATGCTCACGGGCGAGAAGAAGATGTTCTTCCTGGGGCTGCTGGCAGCCAGCTTCTTGAGCATCTTGAAGCCAAACGCCATGTTGCGCCTGGCCAGCTCCTGGGCATTCATTTCTTCCTTCCACCCGTGAGGGTAGATCTTAGTCACCGAGATCAGAGAAGAGACGCCGGGCTTCTGCTGCCCTTCTGTGGTGAGGAGGCCAGCCAGGAACAGGCTCAGGCCCAGGCTCAGGCCCAGCGTGAGCTTCATTGTCCTTGGTGATGGTCCTGCTGAGTAGCAGATCTGAGTTAGGGGGGTGTCACAAAGGTGCATCCTTGTTTCTATTTCATTCCAAAGAAGGCCAGGTGCAAAGAGCAATGCAGGGACCAGCATGTGACATGGAGTGGCATCTCACCACTCAGCCATTAGTGTCACCCCAGGGACGAGCAAGTTTGTTTTTAAGAGTAGGAAAATGTATTGGAGGGAAGGAATGGGGATTAGGAATGGGGCACAGGAATAGCTCCTGAGAGACAGGAGGGGGTTCCTGGTCCTGAATGGGTTGTTAATGAGCCTACTTCTCTTTCTTTGTTTCTGTTTTGTTTTTTGGAGGGTGGTTTTAAGACAGGGTCTCACTATGCAGTTCAGGCTGGCCTTGAACTCACTTTGTAGCCCGTCCTGAACTCAAACTTGTGGCAATCCTCCTGCCTCAGCCTCCAGAGTGCTGGGATTACAGGGGGTATACCACAGCGCCTGGCTTTAGTGAGCCTACTTTGCAAAGGAGCAAAATCATGAGGCAGCTATAACATGGATCAAAATTACGACCAATCAATAAGTTGAAAAGCATGGTCGCTTAGGTAGTATTGATCCAGTGGTAACAAGGGCATGTGGCTGACATCTTTGACCTTGGTTGATGACCTAGAGTCTCGTCCTTAGTCTTAGCGGGTGGGAGATGATGGCTCACCCCTAATAATAATGGGAAATCCGAAAGGGGTGATACCGGTAATTTCGAGACAGCTCCCATTCTGGTGTCCTCCTCTCTCATCTCATCGTAGTTCCCTTGGGGGACCTCTGCCACCTCATCTCAGCATCCTACAGCCTTGGCATGAGGCCTAGAACCTGCCACCTTAATTCTCCACCCTCCGCCATGTGGGTTAATTAAAGAATGAGAGACTAACCAACATCAGCTCCACCTGTGTCTTTCCTGGCAGAAGAGCACGGCAGGCAGGTGAGCACTGCATGCTGCCCACAGAAGCACCAAGCTGGAGCAGAGGGCACACATTCCAGGGCTTTTGGAGAGGCTGGCGCTGGAGCCACGCTCCCTCCACCCTGGCCGGGTACCCAAGGCCGAAGGCATCCTAACAATTCAAGGAATTATTTTCTCAGGTCAGGAGCTCTGTCCTCTGGTCCCATGGCCTCCTGAAAACAAATTCCTGATTGGAACCCAGGATTCTCAAAGCACCTTTCACTCCCAGGACTATGTCTAGTAAAAATTAGGAAGCACTGGTGACAAGCTGGGCTCTGTGGAAACAGCTGAGGCAGGGCCAGGAGCTCGCTCAGCAGGGGCGGCGGCCGCGGGGCTGCACCTGTGAGTCAGGGCAGGCTGTGCCCGCCCAGCCCAGTGTGGGGAGACCGTGGGGAGACTGCTGGGCTCCGCCCGGAAGTCACTGCCTGGAGCACCCTGCGCTCACAGCTTGGTGGCAGATCCTTTGCTGACCCCCCTGAAAGCATTCCTGTTTCCCTGGGTTTCTGGGGTGAGGCCTGAGAGGGGATGGCACTGTCGTGCTGGTTAGACAGCACAAGGCCGGTTCCCAGGTCCTCTGGACACCAACACCCTCACCTGGTAAATGTCAGCAAGGGTTCAGCCTTCTCCCCACAAAGGCCCGAAGCTGGCGGGTCACCTCTGGGGTCTCAGGAGCCTCGGTCAGAGGGATCCTCTCAGTCCCCTCGGGCCTCCTGCCCAGCCCCCCCAGTGTAAACAATCTGGCCTTCCCATCTGTCACCCTGGTCCCTAAACTGACCCAAATTTGTCATATAGGTTAGATGCCTGAGTAGGCTAAACTTCTTTTACATCAATTAAAATAGCTGAGCAACTGGTTATTTCCTAATAAATTGATAGGTTGCTCCCCTGGGTTGAGCAATTCTCTATGGATTTTAGTTTGGGGTGTGTGTGTGTGTGTGTGTGTGTGTGTGTGTGTATACGAGTGTGTCTGTGTGTTGTGAGTTGGATGTGTGTGTGTGTGGTTGTCAAGAAAAAGAAAGAGAAAGAAAAAAGAAAGAATGAATGAATGAAAGAAGGAAAGAAGAGCTGAATCCAGTGGGACACCCTTGGGAGCAGATAAAGCTAAAATTCAGGGCTTCAATTCTCTGACCATTCTGGTCTCCCATCCCCCATTAATTTGGGAACAATTTTCCCTGTAATTTCCCTTTTCTCTTACGAATAGATGAAGTATCCCGCTGACTCAGGGCACCCCCGGGACTTAGAAGCCTTTCATTTCAAAGTCAGATCCCAGCCAAGCAAGAAACAGCAGCTTAGGTGGCTTCCATTTCCCACATGAGGTCCCCCAAGGCAGGCTCTTGGGTCAGGTGGGGGTACCACTTCTCCCTCTGGCACTGTCCTGATGCGCACAGTCACTGGAAGCACCCACTAAGGTGACAGTGAGCTGGGACAGCAAATTTGCCCCTTCATATCCTCAGGGAATTGGCCCAGGACCCCATAGACATCAAGGTCCAAGGACTCTCAAGTCTGTTATACTGAACACTGCAGTGTATTTGTACAGAGCCTCCTGTATAGTTTAAGCTCTGGATTTCTATAATAATGAACACAATGCAAATACTACTTAAATAGTTCTCCTGCTTATTGTTTAGGGAATACAAGAAAAAACATCTAGACATTTCCAGAATAGACATATTTTCCCCAAATATTTCCATATCTATATGGTCATATGTTCAGATGTGAGCCCGAGGATAGCTAGGGGCAGCCATGGTGACACTTGTCACTGTACAGATCACCGGAAGACTGGGGGAAACGAGACGTAAGCAGAGAGGTCACACGCTGCCTACAGGTGATCCACATGGGGCACCGTTGTTGGGAGCCATTCTCTCCGGGGGGTGGCCTTTCGGTCCCCTTATGACTTGCCCTTCTCCTGAAGTTTGCTAGCAGACTTCACCCTCCGTGGTAAAGCTGCTGTGATATCTTTCTTCGAGCCAGTGAGAATAAAAAGTGGAGGATGCACTGCAGTCTCCCATCCCGTGTCTCCTCCCAGTAGAGGGACCTTCAGGCAGCCTCATATGTACCGGGAACCCTTTCCTACCCCGAGCCCTCCGAGACCCCAGCTTTTCTCAGATTTTTTTCCCCAGGGTGCTCCATCGATTATGTAGCAGTTGGGGATGCTCAGTACCTTCCTTGGGCTGAGAGATGTGAAAGATTTTGCTAAAGATCTATTTTGGTATCCCCAAAGAAGACCACTGCCAAAGCCACGAGTCCTAAAGACAGGTCCTAGGCATGCTATGCGGCCCACCTGGCCTAAGGAATTGGCGTTTTAAGATGAAATCATGCTGGGTGTATTAGAAGCTAAAAGGTTAAGCAAGTCTAGAACCAAATGATGGTGCTCCGTACCCTTTCCCCTCTATAGGTGAGAGAAGCCCCCAGTTAGAGCAGAACTCTTATCACCACGGCAGTCTAATTTATGCTCCTCCCTGGAAACAAAGGATGGAGCAGAGCCTGCTTGCTTCGCCTTATGGATTTCTGCCTTCATTTTATTCAAATACATGGGTGAGCCCCAGCTCTGAGCCAGGAACTGGGGTGCCTGAGCAATGCCCAGGGAACATTTGCAGTGAGGCTGCTGGCTAAGAAGTGGTGCCCACCCCAGTTCACATACTTCTCCAAGTCCTTGGGCACTGTCTAGCTCTTCACGGCCCAATCTTCCTCCCTTTCTGGGATTTATTGGAAAGCCAGACTGGCCATCAACCTCAGGACCCTTATGCTGTGTGTATGCCTTAGGGACAGATCGGAGACTGGGGGCATCTCTGCAAAGCAGGCCGAAGAATTAAACAGGCTGCTTGGCCTCACTTTCTCCTGGAAGTGGTGAGTTAATTGCTAGCTAGAGCATCTGAGGCTACAGACAGCTCACTGCGGCCAGGGCAGAAGGTGGAGTGTGGGGAGGTGCCACTTGGAGGGCCAACCATATCGCCCAAGACCACCCCTGTATCTACACTCACCCAGCTTTTGTTTTTTCTTCAAAGAAAGCTCTGGAAATAGATGTTCATGGCAATGAGTCAGAGCCTCCAACCAAGCATCCCAGCTAACTCCTCCAAGAGAGGTCCCCAGATTTGGGCAACGTCCTAGAGTTTTCTTCCAGTACACCCTACTGGGACAGTACTACACCTCTCCTCAATCTGAAGCCAACTTCCCCAGCAATAGACAAAAAACCCTCGACCTTGCAAAGGGGACCCTCCATACTCACAGTACATCCAGAAGAAATCGCTGGGCCAGCCAAATAGATCCGCCCTCCTGCTGTATGATTTATACCTCCATGTCTCTTGGGAAGGCCGAGTACAGGCCAGTAGCATCAGTGGTCTAAGAGGGCAGGTGGAGGGCTCCGGGAGCAGTGGCCACACAGCTTCTCTGGGGGCTTCTCCCTGCTGCCAGATGCCGCCGTGTGATATGTAGGACCACACCCCAGGGGCTGGGGCTACCCTAATGAAGTTCACTCATGTCTTTTGCAACTCCTCAATTTCCCAATCACTGCCTAGGTCTGGAGGCTGCAATAGTCTACAAGTGGATCAGACACTGAATATGCAACCCCCAGATTACCTTTGTCAGCGGGGCAGAGAGTGACAACCTGGCTTCTTGGGGGCAGCTCATTTCCCTTTTCCCCCATTTTTCAGTGCTTCTTTTTCACAGGCTCCAAAGTGTCAGCTTTGTGACCTTAGCTCTCGCAGAGTCTCTTTGGGTAGAGGACTGAGGACAGACAGCAATATGACCGGTTGCTCTTCGGGGTAGCAGAGAGCAAACCTTCACATCAGACTTGCCATCACGCGAGAACGTGACCGTTCTCCTCCTGCACAGTGGTGCCGGGTCTGCAGTCCGTGGCTGAGTTTTGTTGCTCCCTCCTCTTACTGTTTTGCACTTTCTAAATTGTCTTTAAGGAGCTGTTATTACTTTAGAGTTGCATTCAAAATAAAGTGAAATTTTTATCTTTTGTTTTATCATTCAGAAAGGGATACCGGTAGATGATGTCAGCGCCTTCCAGATCCTGGGACAGAGGAGCACAGAGGCCTGTGGGCTGACTCCCAGTTCTGTTTTCTCTGATGAACTCCAGTGACCAGAGCAATCAACAAGCATTCCGACCCATGGGTCATGGCTTCCTAACAGCAGTTGTGTGCATACTACGGTGGCCCCAGCAGAGGTCTACAAAATGTCTGTTCTGGTTGAGGGGGTGGCAGTGGGTATGTGCTACCTTTTAGGGGATGTGGCTGTCATCCCTGAAACTACACAGCAGGTGATCCAGTGAGGCTTCCTTGGAAAGAAGTGACGCTGGCTCTCACCTGGGCATGGTTGGGCCATGAACAGATGCATTCCTGGCCCAGGTTTCAAGGCTGTGGGGCTGTGGAACGCCTGAGCTTACAGAATCAGAGCGTGTAGGAGCCCCTGGCCGCAGTCCTCCCTGCCTGCTGGGATGTGTGTGGGTCGGGGTGCCCAGTGACAGGGCCAGACCAGAGGCTGCAGATGCAACACAGTTGTGAAAACAGGTGCCCTGAGGCCAGTGCAGGAGGTCCCATGCTGGCAGAGGCTGCAGAGATGGAGGACAAGAGGTAGCTGGGTGGAAGCTGACCCTGTGGATGGGTTCAGGGTTTGAGAGGGAAGAACCCGGGATGCTAATGACAGGGTGAGGCCTGTGCAAGTCTCAGGTCACGCCTGCCACCTGTCTAGACACTCTATGCTCCTGGCCAGAATCCCACAGCAGACGTGCAAGGACAAACATGGGTGAGGGTGACCACCAAGCAACACTGACTTCATCAAGGATGCCTGAACTCAGACAGCACCCAGAGGCCTATAGGCATGGGTGGAGGGCAGTCCCTGGGGGAGGGCGGCCATGGCTGGATACAGGCCAGGCCCAGGGAGAAACCTGTCCACCCTGCCTCAGGGGAGAGCCTCTCCGGTGGGAGTAGGCTCAGCACCCACTGAGGGCCCAGGCTTAGACCTGGGCGCCTGGGAGACTCAGGACCCAGACCCGAGAGGTCAAAGGTGATTGTCCAGCAATTGCTGTGGGCAACTGCTGTGACTTGATGCACCAGTGGCACTGGCCTGAGGCTGAGGAGGGGCCTGCATATTTTTTCCAGTGTGGCCTTGTTGGGATGAGAGGGGAACTGGGAGTTTCCAGTCTCCCTCCTCATTGGTTCTCCCAGATGTAGAACTTATGAAGCATCTAGGAAAGCATTACTACACCACCCCTCGACTCCAAGAACATAGGAAGGAACAAAGGAAAACAGAGGATACAAGCCAGACTGAGGTAACTCTGAGAGGTGACAGTGTGCAGAAGGAACCTATCCTACCTAGGGTGCTGAAGGTGGTGTCATAATGGGCACTCAGGCGCTGGCTTCTGAATGACAAGTAGGAGTTCTCCAGATGAAAACCAAGGGCAAGGGCAGCCCATGAAAGATGCCACAGCCCAGGGGATGTGCTGATCTAATGCCTCTAGAAATTGTAAAGGGGGGTTTGAACTTTGGGTTCCTTTGAACTATGAATAACCTACCAGTAAAGCAGATGTCTCTCCTGGTAGCTCTTTAGAGTTATCTGGGAGCTATAATCATGTTCATGCCCTGAACATGCACTTAGAGATTTGGAGTTGGTAGTGTGGGGTAAAGCCAGGGTGAGGATCTTGGAAGAATTTCTAAAGAGGGTCTTGATGAGCATCCAGAGTTGAGAATCCCTGTTTTCAAACAGGGAAGTCCTATCTGGTGGCCATGGGAAGCACATGGGATGTCTTTAAAACACGGGCTTCTTTAGACCACCAAATGCAGCAAAGCTACAGCAGCAGAGACAGACAGAGCATCCCACAGAGAGAAACCAGGACAGATGCACACAGGAAGAGGTGACTGAGATGCGACCAAGGCATCCCTGCAGCTCGGTGGGAAAGGGAAGCCTCCCCCAGCAGTGGCATTGGGATCCCTGAATGTCCATGAGTGGGAAAAGTTGTGACCCCATTTTACTTGATCCACAAACATTACCGTCATAAATCTTAATTGACCTATGTGAAAACATGACATGCAGTACCGGTCCCCCACCCCGTGAAAGATTTTACAATTATAATAATAAAGATCCTAGAAGAAAATATTGTAGCCCATTTTCATAACTTTGAGGTTGGCAAAGACTTCAACAGCACATGAGAAATACTAATCATAAAAGTTTGACATATTAAATTTTATTAAGAACTTTATTCATTAAAAATCACCTAAGAGAGCAAAGGTGAGTCACAGACCGAGAGATGGTGCTTTTTATCTGTACATCTGATGAAGGACTCATACCAGAGTTTAAATCAATAAGAAAACGACAACTTTAAAAATAGGCAAAGACTTGCATAGATGCTTCACAAAAAAGATCCGGATGTCCCATGAGCAGCTGACAATGTACACAAAACTACCGGTCATTGGGAATATGCAAAATAAAACCACCATGAGACCTCACAACACACCAGTGAAATGGGCATCATGAGGACCGGGGGTGACACCGAAGTATGGAGCAAGGGGAACTCTGTTCTTATGTTGCAGTGCTGGTGGGGTAACCTGGCATATGTGGGGGACATCACTCGGCAAGAGCTGTGAAAGCTGAACCCCTGGCTGCCCTTTGACCCATTCACTGTCCCCCAGGCCCAGAGGAAATGGGCGGTGAGTCCACAAGGATGTGTGTTACGGCACCCAGCGCAGCTTTCCAACCCCAAAGTAGAAGCAAACTAGAGGTCCATTAGTAACAGAATGGAAAGTGTGGGGGCCACTTAGCCCCCAACCCAGCTCCTAGTGTCCACTTCCCTGGGTGACACTAGGCTTTGCTGTTCCAGGACCCCCACTGAGAATCAGCTGTGTGTGCACACCTCCAAGCCCAGGGCACAGAAGAATGATGCGTAACACCTGAGAGTAACACGCAGAGGCTGAGTTAGCGGAGACCTAACCTTACTCACTGATGTGAGCTCCATCTGGGGAGCTTCTTCAATCAATTGTTTAAATCGATAAATGAAATTTACACTTCTAAAGAAATCTCCAGCAGGATCCTACATTATGTCACCTTCCTGCTCTCCGATCCTGGCCTTCTTTCTTTCTGCTCTTTCTCACCTGGACCCACACCTCCCCAGCCCCACAAGCCTCTTCTGCATTCTGGGTGGGCTTTGACTGGACCTGCCAAGCCAGCCTCTGCCACCTCCACTTCCACTGTGTCAGCCTGGCCAGGTTACCCGTGGGCTCCACACCCAAATAACTGCAAATCCCCTCCCATCCCACCCAGATGCGCTGAACACCACATGAGGTACCCGTGGGTGCTCTGCACATCTATCAAAGGGGACCAGGTTCAAAGAAACCACACAGGGAAAGGCGAGAGCAGGCTGCCCAGAGACCAGGGTGACACCCTCCATCGCACCTAGAGTTCCACAGCCTGATGGCTGAAATGACTTTGAATAGACTCATCCACCCTGCATTCCTTCCTAGCCACAGGGGAGGAGCTGGTGTGGGTGCTCTGGCACTGCCATTGAATACCAGTCGCCTGGCACAGATATTTACACTGACTGGCCCCACCTTTCCAGCAAAGGCCTAAAGCAGGCAGCTCATGATCTTCCCAGCTCCCAGCTCTGGGAGCACAAGTGACCAGGGAAACCATTCTGTGCCCAGGTTCTCAGTTTACCCACCCATGCCCTTGGCAGCAGGGAGGTGTATTGGGTGTGTGGCTGCCGGAGGGAGCCAAGCTCTTGCAAGTCATGATGCCAATAATTTCACGCAAAAACAATACAGACCTGAATCTGTGCTAAATATTATTCTAGCCAGGACATGATTCTGGGCTCACAGAGGCTACAAGGGCAGAGCATTGCCTAAGAATAGCATGAGAGGCAAATTCCAATTGCATGTTGCAAAATAAGTGTCTCTCATGTTTTATGACACTTTGAGATAAGACCACCAATTTTAGCTGTAGGAAGGCTTACCCTGGCACAGGGGTGCAGACACCCAAATTTAATTTTTACAAGTCCTGTGAAGGAGCAACTATCAACTCACTACACACATTAGAAAACTGAAGCTCAGGATAGTGAGCAATCTGTGGAACACTGCATGGCTATGAAGTGGATATTCAACCTTTTAAGACTATCTTAATATGCACGGGTTCCAAAGAGAGAAAAGTCAGACAGTGTGTCCCATGAACCTACTGGTGCATGGGCTGAGAATCAAAAACTGTTTGTATGTCCCTGCTTCCTGTTGTGTTCCCCCACCCCCACCCTAAGCAACCCACTGGTTCGTAGCAAAGACTGAATTGATAGCAAGGTACATAAAGCAACTAAACACTTGTATTGTCTGGTTGATTTTGCAGGCCTGGGGCCAGAGGTCTGAGCATCTCTTGGGAGGATGACAATATACAACACAGCACATATGGGGGATTTCCTTCTGTCTTCTTTTTGAAGGCAAATATTGTTTTCAGTGTTTTGCTTTGTTCTGATTCATTGTTTTGCTTTATTCAATATTCTGTTTTGATAGGTCTTATAATGTTCTGTTTTTGGCTTGATTTTGCTCTACCTGATGGAATGTGACAACTATTGTTATAGTATAACAAGATACACTGTGGTAACTATTGCTGTTTTCCCGGTATCCTGCTTTGAAGTTCTGTACCAACTCTGCTGCATTGTTTTGATTGGCTTTGTTCTGTCTTGTTTTGTTGGATTTTACTGCCTTCACAATGAAAAAAAAAAAAAAAAAGACTGCCTTAATCTAGAAGAAAAATGTGAATGTGTTTACTTTTAGAGGAGAAAGCTTGGAACAAGTTGAAGAAAAGCTGAGGTGGTCATCAGAGCCCCATACAAAGCCATGACTGTTCAGTGCCAAGTCTGTGGCCTACAGTATACCCTGACAGATCGTCTGATCTGACATGGGACAGGGGCTGCCACCAGCTGTCATTCTCCACCTCTGAGCACCACCCCTGGCTTCCCCTCCTCCTCTTCTGCTTCCTTTCAGAGCAGCAGAGCTGAAACCCAGACTCAGTGTCTGATGTGCCAGCCTATGAGGGAGGGAGCGGCCTCGCCAGTGGCATGGCTGTGTGGGTTCAGGTTGGCCTGGGCTTACTCCCCCCGGCCCTGGAGCAGCCCCCACAGGAGTCAGCAGCTGTGCCTACAGCGGGCTGTTTTCTGCCCACTTCTAAGTAGGGTCGTCTTCTGAGAGAAGTGGTGCGTGGTGTTCCTGCCTGGAAACTGGGCGGTAGGACGGGGGCTCCTGGTATCTGCTAAGGAAGAGTAGAAGGGCTCCACAGTTGGGGCCTGGCCATTCACCTTAACCTGTCATAGTAGGGTTGGGGCCTGAAAGCCCAGGAGGAGCCAGCAGGGGACAGGAAGGGGATGGAGGGCACAGGCTGGGTCATCTGAGATGCACATGGAATGGAGCTTGCCCCCCAAAACTTGTCCCCTGCCTTCCTGCTCTCAGGAAGGACTTGTGACAGCAGGTGGAAAACCAATCCTACCCTCAGAGCAAGGTGGCCTGGACTCCACATTAGTCATGCCCAAGAGGTCTCCCCTTTCTGTGCCTCACAGTTCCCACCTGTTCAGTGGGTCTAGTGAATGCCCACAGGTGCCAAGGTCTCTCCTTCCTTCTGCCTCTAGAGCATGTATGCTGGATTCTGTCCCTTTCAAGGAATAGCAGCAGCAAGCTACCCAGAAGACAGCAGGAGCAGTGTTCAAGGAGGCCAGGAGCTGTAAATAGTGTGTTCAGCACGGGAAGGATGTCCCCATGTGGATAACTCTGTGTTTGCTGCAGGATAGTTAAGGATAGCAAGGCTCAGCTCTGAGTATTCAGGAGAGCAGAGTGGTGTGGGTTTCACACAAAGTACAGGCTTGGTCTTGGGGCTGGAGACCCTGGGCACCAAGGGGAGAAAAGGGAGGGGAGGCAAGGCCAGCACTCACCAAGACACCCACATAATCCCCAGCACAAGCCACTCGCACAAGTGGTATCAGGTTGCAGCTCTGGGTACAGTCACCACACAACCCACCTCGCACTTGGAGGTGAAGGTTCCAGATTTCTTCCAAGATAAGAAGAGACTGCCAGGCGTGCAATGGTAAGCAAGTCACCTCAACCTGCAAAGGCATCTTCTGAACTGCCACTGCTGGCTTGCTGATGTCAGCAGTCCTTCTCCCCAGGCCTGCCTTGGTGATCTAAGACAAAGTAAGAGACAAAGGTTTTGGAGGAAAAAATACTGGGATTGAAAATTGTGAGGACATATCTTCTATACCTCAGGATGTAGAACTGTTGAATTACTTACTTAAACTTCTAGACTTCTCAAGTCTCACAATGTATCAAACATTACAAACCACTCCTTGTCAACTTGGAAACCAAATACATTTCTTTATCCTGGTCTCCAGACACAAAGAAAGGTTTAGTCTTATCTTGTCACAATCTGAACATTATGTCACAAGTTTAACAAATTGTATTGTCTATCAACATTATATTACATTAGAATCATAACATCCCCCCAAAGACTCATGTACATCCTTTTATGCAAAAGGCATTTGTCCATCTCCAAGAGTTTCAGCATTGCTGAAAAGTCCAAGATTAAAGTCTCCTCTGAGACACAAGTCAAACTCTTAGCTACAAGCCCCTATACTGATGAAAAGTCAAACACTTCCAACATTCAACAACAAAAGATAAATAATTCCATTCCAAAAGTTAAAAGCAGGAGGATACAAAGGAATGGGACTGAAATAAGTCCACAATGCATCAGGGCAAATATTTGAGGCGATCTGGCAAGTTAAGAGCTCCAAAGGCTTGAGTGTGGTTCCACTCCTATGGCACTTCTGGTGGTTGTAGCTTCCATGGCTTCTCTCTTGGGCTGGCATTTTCCCTCTCTGCAGATTTCCTTAGATGACCCACATTTCTGGCTTTTACAAACTTCTGAAGGTCTCAACTTTATCTCTGGCTCCACCCTCGCAGCCTCACACACTACCTTCTCAGGGGAACACTGCCTGGCCTCCCAAGCCTTCTAAAATCAGGTTGTAAGACTTTCTTTAATCCCACAACTCTTACATTCTGTATTCACCTGAAACCAGCACCATATGGATGATGCCAAGATCTGTTGCCAGCTGAAGCAGTAGCCAGACTTTCCTCTTGGTTGTAGGGGTTGAGTGCTTGGAACACTGGGCATTCTGAATCCAGTTCTGAGGAGGAAATTTGCTATGCTGTTACCATTCCAGAACATGGTGTGGCCAGCACTATTCTGGAACGTGGTGCTCTGCAACTTTCTCCTCAGAGAAAAGCCTTTTGTTTTTGCAATTTTGAAGCTGCAAAGGGTGGAGACTTGCTTCTTCTTGTGTTGTCCTCAGGCCATCTTTTCTATTCTCCTGTTCCTTCTCAGCAATCAAGATCTGCTCTGTGTTTGCAGTCCATAGCTTTAGTGTAGTCTCCATTCGGATCAAACTCACTGTATTTTAAATCATCCTGCTGAACTCTTTTCTCTTGATTCACAACATCAACCTGGCTAAAATCTCCCAATAATAGCCATGCCACCACTTCAACATGCAACTGTCTTGAAATTTCTTCTGCCAGATTAATTAGTCCACCACCCTCAATCTGTCTCAGCCAAAATCTCTGGACAGGAACAAAATGCAGACAAACTTTTTGCAAAGCAATTATACACATTATCTGGACTCCAACAACCAATGCAGTCTTCTTCCCAGCAGAAACCGCTCAAGCCTGATCTTTACCAGCAAGATTTCTATTAGACTTCTGATCTGAGCTCTGGCCAGAATCTCCCAAATCGAACAGTTTAAGGTATTCCAGTTATACTTTTTCAGGTGACATCTCTGAACCTATCCAAACTCTTCCAAAAGACCATTCCCAAAGACTCCTGAATCACTTGGTCAGTTATAATTACAGCGACAACCTCACTCCTGGTACCAAATTCCATCTTGGTTACTTTTCTGTCATTGCTGACATAAAATATCTGATGCCAAAAATTAAGGAAGTTAAGATTTATTTAGCTCAGTTTTTAGAGGTTTCAGTCCATAATCAGCTGGCTCCAAGGTAGGATGGCATGGCAGAGGGGCAACTTTCAATGGCATGCAAAAACAACAAAAGTAAAAGGGAGGGAAAGCTTCTTTTCCTGCCCTTTATTTAAGCAGGCTACACTGCCCCCCCCAAGGCAGATTAGTACTCACATCATCTCCATGCATTCGTCTTGCACAGGCTCAAGATGTTTACAGTGTAAGGACATTGACCCCCTGGTGAATCACTTAGTTAACTTCTAACCTTCTCAAATTGGCATGATGAGCCACATCCTAGAGCAGTAAGGACATGTCTTCTACACTCCAGGATGTAGAACTATTGAGTTGCTTAGTTAAGTCTCTAGACTTCTCAAGTTGACACAATATATTGCCATTATACTGATATAGAGAAAGAAACAAGACACTGGGAATCTGAAACTGAGAGGAAAGAGCAAGAGGGGGAAAGATTACAGAGCAGAGAAATGGATGGGGTGAGGTCAGAGAATTTGATCTAGAGTCAGAGAATTGGACCAGGCTCTGTGTCTTCCCTGTCCTGACTGAGCGATTCTCTTCAAGTTACTCCATCTCTTGGGAATCTCACTCATGGGCTTAGGAAAATTCTTGAGAAATTCCATGGGTGAAATCAGCACCTGAAAATGATGGTGCAAACCAAGACCATCATGCCCAAGCTGCTCTTGGATTTAGGCACTTTGCAAGGACCCCAGAGGCTGGAGCAGTCATTTCTATTTTCTTCCCTTTGGGATAAACCAAAAACAAAACAAAATAAAACATAGTCACTGGACGTTTGACTTGAAGCAGTGATATCAGGATAAAAGCCACCATTTCCAGGCAGTTTCTAGGTCCTGGATCCCCCTGGTCAGTGGAGCCCCAGCCAGTAGCTCCCCTCCAGCATGTCTCCAGACCATGAGCTACATCCTCAGCCTTTTTGCTTTTTTTGTTTGGAGGCATTGTCTTGCTAAATTGCTCAGGCTGAGTTCAAACTTGCAATCCTCTTGCCTCAGTCTCACAGGTACATGCCAGACCAGCACGGTTTCCCTCCTTGGATGGGGTCATTCCCACGGCTCCTGGGATGGGATCAACCTGAGGAGTACTCTTGTCTTGTGAAGGCATCACAGAGCAGGGCCCCCCTCCTACCGCATCCCTGCCTCAGCTGATCACCTGTGAAATGGGGACAACATGGGGAAGATGGCACGCACATCCCCACTGCGAGAGGCTAGGTGAGGTAAGCATTCTGCATTAGCTGATCCCATTTTTCTATTATTGTCATTACCATTGTTCTTATTATCCTATAATTTTAATTATTGTTTTATGATGACACAAGTTGGAGTTGAAGGTTTTGTCAGCAACTCTAAAAGAATGGAGCCCTGGAAAGTAGAACATTTCCACAGAAGCGGCCACATCAGCACTCCACACCCTCCCCACCACCAGCCACAGCCAGCCACCGCCCAAGCACATACTAATGGCTCTGAGCCAGGCAGGAGGCAAGTGCCATAGGCTGTGGGCAGAGCTGGATGCCAGAGCCACTGGGCAGCACCCTTGGCTTGCCCTGGTCATGTGAGTCACATACAGGTCATGACTGCAGGAGGTGGGACATCAGGGCCACTGGTCTTGGTACAAGGGGGAGAGAGGCACATTGGGCATGGGGTGGGGACCCTAAAGGACTGTATTTGAGTCCATACAGTGTTCAGGAACTGGCCTGGATGTGCTCTGACCCAGTCGGTCCATTCCTTGGGACTTGATTGGATCTGTGTAGGTGTCTATGGAGCTGTCAGGAATGGCAGGATGGAGAGAGTCCCAGGGGTAGCCATTGGTGGCTGAGACAGACAGAGGATGGGGGTTAGAGCCCATAGTTGTTAGGGTCCAAGCTTCTGTGGCTGCTGGAGTTGATCCCAGCCTATGATGGGGCCAAGGAGGTGAAGAAGGGTTAGACTAGATGTTAGGGCAGGATGATGCCCTGGGTGAGTCAGGGAGTCCATGGGCTGAGGACACTCCTGGTAGCCAGGGAACAGGGGGGTCCCTGCTGTGCGGCTGGGTCTGCTCCCACTACAGTGATCATGCCCTCAGAATAGTGAGGATGGGGATAGTGATGTTTAGGCTGATGGTGACACAGCTGCGCAATGCACAAACTGTGTGCATACTCCTACTGGGGGAAGCCGAGGGTCAAGCAGTGGTGACAAGCCATGAACAGAAAGATCCAGATATGCAAGAGGACTCAGGAGAGCCCGGGCACAGACAGCTGGAGCACTTCCCGGAGAAGGTGGCGTAACGCACAGGAAGGTCCTGCACTGATCCCGTCTCCTGCTTCCTAGGAGGGTCTCAGTGCAGTAAGGTCCTCCTGCTCCATGTCCTACTCCAGCTCTTATGTCACCACCAAGAGGATCTTTTAAAAAGGCAACTCTGAATTGATCATCCTCCGCTCCAAACCCTGCCCATGGAAGGAGCCTCTGAACTTTCCACAGAAAACCCTCTGACATTAGGTCTGACACGTGGTCTCAACCTCATGCTCTATCTCCAAGACCTCTTCAAGCTTCTACCAGTTCAAAAACAAAGGTTATCTTGCCATTGCTCTTAAAGGCTGCCCATGTTCCTACCCCAGGCCGTGCACAATGCTCAAACCATGCAGGTGGCACCATGACCACCTCTACTGCCAGTGTGGAGAGGGCTTGGCACCCTCCACGGCAAGGCTGGACTGCTTCCTGTGTGCTGCCTGCTCATCAGGGCTGGAATGGCTCCCTCTTCTTCCTTCCTCCCCCCTTCACTTCCTTCTTCTCCCTCTTCATTCCTCCTCCTTCTCCCTTGCCTCCTCCCACTCACTCTACCTCCTCTCCGCCATACTCTGTTCTGGGCTGTTTTCCTTAGCACTGTAGTCAGGGAACAGATTAAATATAGGACACATAATTTATGGGATTATTTTATAATATTCACCCAAAAAGTCAAATGAGGAAGAGTGTGGGAGATCTGTCCACACACTAGAGACACAAAGAATCCGGCTGAGTGTCTGAATCCCATGGAAGCATCCTGCTTGAGTCCAACTGGAGGCCAAGAGCCCATGACAATGTCTCATGCAAGTCTGAATCAAGGATCTGCACTGGGCAGGCCCCAAGGTCAGTGATGGAAGTGAGAAGGTTGGGATGAAGGATCTGTGCCAGCAGTCTGAGGGATCTACACTGGAACCAGCAAGAGACACTTAAGGTGAGGACCGGCACTCTCTCAAAGAGAACCACAGCCATTCTCAGTGACAACAAGGACCCAAGCTCCTCTAATGATGAGAACAGCTGAGTCCATGTCAGGAAAACCAGTGTGATAAGCTACTTCAGGAGAATCAACAGTGCGCCATCTTCCCCTCCAGCTCTCTTCTTATGCTGTTGGTACCAATGCTCAGCTGGGCCTTCCACACCCAACACCATGCTGATTCAGTTCAGCTGGGTGTTACAAAGTGGCCATTAGTTAATCCACCACACTTAAGCTATTTATTACCTACTATGTCAGCCCAAACAGATACTGGTGCAGTGTGTGGTAAGGAGCATGGCCTCTCTGGCCCTGCTCCACTGTCACCTCCAAGGAATTCTCCTCGACTCTCAGAGAGCCCAAGTTCCCCTCAGTCACACTCCCTTAATATCGTATGTGTGTGTTTGTGTATGTGTGCACACGTGTGCGGGCACTGGGGGAATCCATGGCCTTCACCCCGAGCTACATCCTCAGCCTTTTTGCTTGTTTTGTTTGGAGGCATTGTCTTGCTAAATTGCTCGGGCTGAGTTCAAACTTGCAATCCTCTTGCCTCAGCCTCACAGGTACATGCCAGCACCCTGCACAGTCTCATCCCCATTCCAGTCCTACCCACTCCTCCATGTTTGCCAGACTTATTGGTCATTTGGTCCATTGTTCAAAGCCCGGTGTAGACCTAGCCCCTGGGAAGTGGGACCTACATCAAGTCTAGGTGCAGACCTTTGTCCACAGCCAAGTGGAGTACTGCTGGGTAGGGGGCAGCACGGCAGGGAACACAGTGCTCTGGGGTCAACAAACTTGATCTACACACAAGTTCTGCCAACAGCCACTCTGTGTCCTTCTACAGAATTAAGGGCAAGTGGGGCACTGGGAGAGGAAGCCAGCTTTGGGGGTTCTAGGGGAGCCATCACCTGCAGTGACCCAGGCCTCAGTGAGCCCATGGGTTCCACCTGGGGATGGTGGGATGCAATGCTTCCAAAACTTTCTGTCTGCCTCACCTGAAGGTTGTGGCTGGCTGTAGGCCCAGGTTTGGTGATTGGCTGGGAGCTACTGCTGGTCTTCAGGGCACCACAGCATGTAAAGCCTGCTCATGTCACTCTGGCCTGACGATGCCATGGCTCTGGAAGGTGCTGGCACTCTTCTCTGTTCCTGAACAGGGAAAATTCCAGGGAGGAGCCCAGGAGGGTGTTAAAGAGCTATGCTTGGCTCATGGCAATGACATAAATCAACCCTGGTGCCCACACCAGTCTCACAGCATCCAGACATTTCCTTCTAAAACAAGCAGCCACCCCTTCTTGGAATGATCTGGGAGGCACGATCCCTCTGAGCAGGTTCCCTTCACGTGTCAACACATCTGACTGGGACTTGCACGCACACCATCCTCCGAGCTTCATACCTTGGAGCTGCTGCCACCAAGACCTACACCTTTGATCTTTCCTTGGCTAGGGAAGGCCTGGGGACAGCAAAGTTCAGCCAGTGGGGTTCTAGGGGAGACCAGAAAATGCTGGCAAGACAGAATGTTGTCTTGTGGCATTTAAGCAGGGGAGGAAAATAAAGTGGAGGCTGAAATCAGTGTCCTCCAGCAAGCACGCCACGTTCAATGTCAAAAACAGTGCTCCTGACCCAGTTGATGGCCAGGTCTGAAGTTACAGCACTTAGCACTCATCTCAGACAATGCTGTGAAAGCAGTTTGTGAGTTTTAAAGCCAGGCCAGCCTGGCTTGAATCTGGGCTGTGGCTCTGCTCAGCTTTATGTGTCTGAACAGAATGTTTAACCTCTCTCTAACCTTCAGTCTTTGCTGAAAATGGACTTCTTGCACCCATGGGGCCGTGACAAAGAATAATTGTGTGAATGCTGACTTCAAGGTTTAGAAGTTATTTTCCCAATAACAGAAACATGGATATACACTGGATTTTTCATGAGGATTAATGGGATCAATCAAACAGATTTTGTGGGTTTATTCTTGCCTGTATCCATTGATACAGGAACAAAAAGTACCTTCATAAATATCTATTGAATGCATTGATGAATAAATGTTATTTCCCTGCCCAAAACCCCTGCCTATGACAGAAAATCCAAGTTTGTTAAACAGCAATAGTGAGAAATGTAGCTGCAATGTCAACATCTAGTACCCTTGATTCCCTTGGTCTCCTACCTGTTCAGCCCCTTCTCCTACCATTGTTCTCTGCAACAGCCACAGTCCTTGGTCTTTACCTCCAACAAGCCCTTTCAATATTTATACACTCGGCGCACTGGATGTTTAATTCCTGCCTGTCATCTACCTGAGACAGGTTATCCAGCTTCAAAACCCAGTTTTGATATCACTTCCTCCAGGTGCTGGTGGTGATGATGATGATGATGGTGGTGGTGGTCGTGATGGTGGTTAAGGTGGTGATGGTAGTTGTGATGGTGATGGTGATGTTGGTGGTGGTGGTGGTGATGGTGGTGGTGGTGGTAGTGATGGTGAT
>PVLA01014331.1:0-31144 GCA_004027455.1 Hydrochoerus hydrochaeris | reverse complement strand
GTGTGTGTAGGGGGCCCTGGTGTGGGAGGGACTTAGAGAGGGACGTGAAGGGACAACATAAGAAGGGAGCGAGAGGGTACGAGAAGGGGGGCAGGAGCACTCCACCAAGCCGGCCACGAAGGGGAGGGGAGTCCGCTGCCAAGACCGGCCACACAGGGAGGGGGATACAGGCGAGGGGACAGTCACCGAGAAAGGGGCCGGGGCATCGGCGGGCTCGGGAGGGTAAGGGTGAGCGGACGCGGGGAAGAGGAGTGCTGCGAGAACGCGAGGGTGGAGGCGGATGCGCGTGTGTGCAGCGCTGAGGACTGGGATTTGACGCTGCAGTTCGGGATGACCGAAAGACCACAGGGAGGGGGGCTCCCCGGACGGGACAGGACTACCTAGGCAGGATGAAAACTGCCCAGAGAAAAGTGGGACCTACAAGGGCTGGAGAAGGGTGGCGGGGGCGGCCCAGAGCTCGGCAGGAAGGCGCCACCACCGCCCTCTGCCCGTCCCCAGCGTGCCCCGCCCCGTCCGGGGGCCCTAAGGGCAGCGGCCTGGGCCACTAGGGAGCTGAGCCAGGGCGGTACCATTCGGAACGGAGAGGGGGGCTTGGGGGGGGGGAAGGGAGGAGCCAGGGGTCAGAACCCTGTTGGGGGCGGGGGGGGGCGCCACACCCTGGGAAAAAGGCTTGGGCACATCCAGAATGGACCAATCAGCGAGCAAGGCCAGGGTGGCGTCAAGGGGCAGCTTTGGCCAATGGGAAGGGAGAACACTTCGGAGGTTCAGAGGAAGAAAAAAAAAAAAAAGCCCCACGAAACAACAATCGAATCGGTTTGGGGGCTTGGAAGGCTGGGAGTGGGCGTCATTTATGGCACGTTCAGGTGCCTGTTCACCCCTTTGAAGGATGGGGTCGTTTGCATCACTCCTGGGTAGTGGGGAGCAGCAGAGGTGAGGAGGGCCCCGGGGAAAGTAGACAAGGATATTACCCGTTTACTGGGGGTACACTGGATTGAACACTTCAACTTGGGGGGTGGGTGGGACAGAGGTGACAGCTTTGTGCTTACAAGAGTGAAAGAAAATGTTGTGTCTTAATCAGAGGCAGGAGTGACCAGGGGTCCCTATTCGCCACCACTGTCCACTGGTGGGCTAGCAAGTGGATCGTCAATAATCTCAAGCCAAAGGGTAGTTTAAAAAAATGCCCGTTGGGTACCGAACATGGTTCAACATATTCGTTTTCCTAACCAGTCAGTCCCTGGTAGTTTTTGAGGCTATGCACAGTAAGGACCCACAGTAGCCACTAGGAAATTCATAGAAATTTATAGCGTGGCTTTGGCTTCAGAATTAGCCTTAGGTTTGAGTTCCTACTTGCTTACCAATCAATTCAGTTTTGCATTACTGGATACATCACTGTCTTTCATCTACAAAATAAAGGTATTGCAATTGATTTAGAGAGCATTGTGCTTGGCAAAGAGGGCCATATGGGGCGGGAGATTGCCATCAAAAAACAAAAAACCTTGGGAGTGGTAGACCCAGAAATTCTAAATATCTCCAAAGCTCCTGAAATTTTGTGTAAACTGCTGTTTGTGCATTTTTCTGGGGAGGGATCATAAATTCTGAGAGACCTGTGAGAATGACTAACCCATTTTGGTCCCCAAAAGTGGTGGGAGGTGAACCTCCATGCCAGGAAGTGAAGGGCAGTGGGGCATTCCTTTTGGAATGAGGAGTTTCTCAAATTCCTTGTTAGGCATGTTGGTTCCAGAGGCTCTTTCCATATATTTCTTGCCATTCGAGGAATGTAAATTCCTTGGAGCTAAGCCCACATGAACTACCATACAGCCAGGTACTACTTAACTCTACTTTTAATCAACAGTGTTAGCTGAGTTAGAAAAGGGAATAGTTAATTTTGAGATTGTATTCAATGTACCTAAAAAGTAATGATAAAGCCTTTTTTTTTGTACCAGGGATTGAATAATGACCTTGCACT
This sequence comes from Hydrochoerus hydrochaeris, assembly GCA_004027455.1. Classification (NCBI taxonomy): domain Eukaryota; kingdom Metazoa; phylum Chordata; class Mammalia; order Rodentia; family Hydrochaeridae; genus Hydrochoerus; species Hydrochoerus hydrochaeris. The sequence continues at coordinate 29,178 of PVLA01014331.1, read as the reverse complement.
TGCCAGGCAGGTGCTTATGCTGCTGAGCTAAATGTCCAGCCCAAAGCCTGTTTTCTTATAAGAATGTGAAAATACTACCCGAGACAGCCACCTGTGTGAGCTGGGGAGCTACCACTAACAAATGACAGTAGCTAGATTCCTGTGGGACAGAACCCTGCTTCAGTACCTTCTTGACCAAAGGATGAGTCTAAGAGCACACTCTAAACTGTATCCTGCATCTAAATTCAGAAATTAAAATATACAGTGACATGTGTTGGTAAGAAATGAGGTTCTTCTGAAATGTCCAACTAGAGAAATGAAAGTTGGTACATCCAGAGGTGTCCGATTCAAAGAAGATGATTGAAGTAAGAGATAACACAGAATGCAGTCTAGTTAAATAGATAAAAAGAATTTATTTCTAAAATGTGGCTTAATTACATTCTCAATGTGCTAAGCTGGTTTTAAAAGTGATCCTGCAACACAGAGTAATCAAAGGAGGAACAGTCAGGGCTCCTCAAGATGTCACTCCCATGGCAATTCAATCTATAGAGTTTTTCTTCAGCTGTTTCTTGTGATGTCCAGTGGGCCGTTTTGGATGGCTAAGTGTGACAGAAAGGTCCGACCTTGAGGAAGAACAGTAGCCCACATCCTCTGCTTTTATGGGCTTAATGATATGGCCTGGCTTGGTGACAACCTTGGGAGTGGTGAGCTTTTGGAAGGCCCTCTGGGTGTTCCATGTGGATCCTATTGGGATCTGGACAGTCCTTTCAAATTGTTGATGGTGGGTGAATGGATATGGAAGCACCTGTACCTGGAAAGAAAGAGCAATGTGGTGAGCCAGGTCTGGGTTCCAGCCTCTAACCAGTGGTGCATCATGTACTGTTTTGGCACAGGCGCAGTCCTGTGTGACATCCACAAAGGAGTGAAGCTTCTAAGAAGTCAAGGCATCTGACACTGTCTTCTAACCTTAGGAGTCCCAGTCTACTTGAGGACATTTGGAAGGAGAAGGGCTTACGTTGTTACAGGACCTTCCAAGGTTTACCCAGCTACTTGGGAATTCAAAGACCACCCCAGATGGCTCTTATCTAGCTTTAGTTATTCCAAGGCAACTGTTCCTATAGAATGCTGGCAGCATGAAGTGCCAGGACCCTTGTGTATTTGTGTGGATTTGATGGCCTCTCCACCCTCCTGATGCTCTCCATCTCCTACTTCTCCCTGACTGATGATTTGGCTTAGACAGGGGAGGTGATTTACATAAGTGACACAGGAACAGTATGGGAGAACAGACCCCAGGGGTGTTTTCTTGCTTAGTGCTCTTCTCTTTGACACCTAGCATCAGCTTCAGACATGTAAATAATCTATAAACACATGCCTGGTGAAAGAAGGGAAAAGTAGAAAACAGAGGAATTAAAATCGGTATTCTTTGGAGCTAGTCAGTGGAACTCTCAAGAGCTCAGTGGTCTTGGTAGTACTTAAGGAAATAGATTCTCTTTAGATTACACCAGACAATGTCCTACTTGGGTCGATGCTTGATCTATGCATCTCATCCAGGGCAAGGAAAAAAATTCAGTTTCAAAAGTATCCCCCTACACACAATGAAGCATTTTATTTTACTGCCTGTTCAATCTGCAATGTATTGCTTATTGAAATCATGAGCAAAATCAAGGGAGACTCTTGGAAAACCACTTGTCAGCTTGCTGTGACTGTATATAAAAACTTAAGTAAGAGCTCTAGAAGGGCAAGGTGATCTACCTGTGTCCTGGAATCCTGGCCTGTCAAAACATCCCCTTCTCCCTTGTCTCTGTTTGGTCAATGCTTACTTTCTAATTATACACCTTCAACTCAGGTAACAGTGGCTATAATTTCTGCAATGACTGGTTCACAAATAAGATCAAATACAGTATTATATATATATATATATATATATATCCACTATTTTGTTTGATCACTAAATTATTCTGTTTCAGAAAAACACCTTTTCTTCTCTTTCTTAAATGACTTGGGGATTAAACCCAGGGTCTTTGCACTGAGCCACATCCCCAGACCTTTTGGTATTTTTTGAGGCAGGGTCTCAGTAAGCTGCTGAGTTGCCCAGGCTGGACTTGAACTTGTGATCTTCTCTTAGCTCAGCCTCCTAGTACCTTAGAATTACAGGCATGTAATACCATGCCTAGCTACCTTAAACATTTTTGAAGGCCCAATCATGTTCAAATTTTCTTGTTTGTAAATATCCCTAGATTATTATATGACACAACTTAAAATCCTTTTACTGTCCTAGACAGGTTCTGATTTGTCCTTTTTTGGGTCTTTTTTGAAATAGGGTTTCCCTATGCAGTTCAGATTGGCTTTGAACTCACTTTGTAGCCCAGACTGGCCTCAAACTCTCAGCAATCTTCCTGCCTCAGCCTCCTGAGTGCTGGGATTACAGGTATGCACCACCACACCTGGCCCCTGAAGTATCAGTTGAATGTACTTGCAAAGATTTTTTTTTGATCTAAACTGTCTTCCCAGTCAGTAATTAGAATAATTGTATCTACAACTATGCATGTTTGTTTTTTCAAGTGTAAAAATTTTTGGAGAAAAGGAATTGGGAATATGAATAGCTACGGAGAGACAGGAAGGGTCCTGAATGTGTTGTCCTACAACTGTTAATCTTCTAGCCTGTAGTGAAAACAACAGATTTGATTTCATGGTCAAGATGACACATCCCCTTGGCCACAGATCACCAGAATATTCCTTTCAAGCAAGAGAGCAGGCAGTCATGAGCTTTCTAAGCCTCACCTGATGTGCTGCTGCATGGATGTTGCGCTTCTCACTGATAATCACATTTGGCAAATTCTTGTCTTTTCTTGGAGGACCTTCAGGGGCTTTAATGAGAAATCTGGAAAGCAAAATGGCAGAACCAGGGATTTTAAGGATTTAGCCAAATAAGCACTAAAGGGAGAGGTGGGTGATGGTTCCTGTTACCATCTTTCTTTCTTACCGGCGTCTTTTCTTGGCGCTGGGCTTCAGGCCTTTACCACCCCACTCGCCCCAGCCAGGAAGCGTCAGGTCCACATCTTTTGGCTTACTTGCCTTCACAGCCTCCTGCTTCTCTTTCAAAAAATCTCTGATGACATCGTCCCCAGCAAAAGCTTCTTTTATTATCTGCTTCTGGTGTTTCTCCTCTTCACCTTCCTGGGGAGGAACAAGAAGGAAAGCTATAGCTCACCTTCAGTGTGGGCTTCAAGAATGTTTGAATTTTGGGTCATGACATTTTAGCGCCCCCTAGGGGGAAGTGCCAAACAATGGTGGTCTTGCAATACAAACTAATCAGCAGCCAATCCTACTCCAATTTCCTTTTCTTTGGGATAAATATCCCTAACTCATAACCATTTAACATAGCTTTAAACTTTCAGAAAGCAAAATTAATGGTGGAGGCAGGAATGTGGGCTTCCTCCAATTTATATCTCTAAAAAAGCAAGTGCCAGGACATCTTACCTTTAGCAGTTTCAGTTACCTAATTGAAGAGTCCCAGACCATTCAAGATCCTACTGAGCGAAGTATAAAGCTCAATGAATCACCTTAAAATTGTCCTGCCTAAGATTTGGTCAGAGCTTTGGATGAATCTCTCCTCAGGGCAGTTTTAGAGTCACCCTGGGAGGTTTTGGCAGCTCAGAATTTAGAGTGTGGGTGTGTGTGTGTGTGTGTGTGGGGTATTTTGGCACCTATTTACTTGCATTTATTATACTGTCAATGGGGCCAATTTGGCCCCATAGTATTCCAGACCTCACAACTACTAAAATTTGCCTCCAGCAAAACAAAGCTTGGCTGATTCTCCCCATGTAGGAACAACACTTTCTACACCAGCTGACCCCACAGTGGCCCACAACCTTGGCTCTGCTCACCAATTCCTCTATTGCTATGGGAACTGCCAATGACTTCACAGAAGGTGATTTTGTAGTTAGAAGATTCTGAAGATCAATCATTTGCTCCTTTTTCTTCCCCTCAGGGGCATCAGTCTGGTTGTCTGTGGTTCTCTCTGTTCGTTCCCCTTCTAATGCAGGTCTGGGATGCTCCATATTTTGAGAATATTCTTCATGGTCCAGATCTTCTAGGTCTTCCAGTGTCTGTACTCTCTCTGGTCTCTGCAGCAACAGAGGTTCCTCTTCCTCTGGGGCACATTCCTCTCTCTGGCCCTGGAGAACAGTCCTCACTGAACTCACATTTTGTTTCCTGGATTGACGGTTTTTTTGGTTGAGTTTCTGAGTCAATGCCTTCAGTTCAGATAATACCTCCTGGCTGCTAGAATCTGGGAAGAAACAAGAGCTGTCAGCAAAGGAGCTTGGACGTTCCCCAGTCAATGAGCATTTGTGGAGCACTCACAGGGTGCCAGGCATCACAGAAGGATCCTAACAAGGAAAAATGGGGAAGCGAAGATTTCCCAGGATGGATCTCCTTGAGAGTTAACGAAGCACAACCTGTCAAGCAGCAGGTAATGGAATTCAGGTGTTAAAAAGCAGCACATTAGGAAGCAGATGTCTTGGGTCTTATTCCCAGCTTTGCCAGTGACTCATTGTACAACTGGTATAGGAATTTAATTTTCCAGTTATAGTAAACCCTTTAAGGGAAGATCTCCTCACACTTGAAATTTGTAAAATGATAGACATTTTAGGCAGACATAATGGCACATGCCTATTAAGTCCCAGCACTCTGGGAGACTGAGGCAGGAGGACTGCAGGACAATTTAGTGAGGTACTGTTTCAAAATCAAAAAATACTGGGGATGCAGCTTAATACAAAGTCCTTGGGTTACCAGTACTGCCCCAATAAATCAATTAATAAAGAAAGGAAGGAAGGAAAAGAAAAGAAAGAGAAAGGGGGCCATTTTAACAGATAGTCTCTGAATATAACTCCATTGTTTGCTTTACTGCTTTATAAAAACCTTCTCTGGGATACTTTTGTCTTGACACAAGAATCTTCATATCTTAAAGGAGTATTTCATAATGTGCTGTGGTCTAGTCAAGAAGAGATAAGCAGCTACTTTCTACAGTGAATACAGTTCGCACTTTCCAGCTACTGGCAAAATCTGAGCAAACATCTCTAGTCTCAAGAGCCTTAAGGGAAACATGGCAGAAACACATAGTACTTCTGAATTGCCCTTTGAAATCACTCAAGCTGCCTCCATTCCCAAGTAGACCTTGCTCTCTAGCTTTGGCTTGAAGCCATTGCACCTTCTTAGGCCCAGCATTTGGACTAAGAGTCAAGTTTTAAAGAAAAAAAATCAAGTTTCCTTATTCATTTGATGGTGATTTATGGGTAAGACACTGTTTCATAGATGATTTAGGAATTTTATTACTTATAATTCAAGGAAATCCAAATCAATGTTCATATGTTCATGCTACATCCAATAGCTTTTTACTCATCTTGCTAGATGATTAGGTTTCCTTTTTTTTGGTACCAGGGATTGAACTCATGACCTCATGCTTGCCAGGCAGGTGCTTATGCCACTGAGCTAAATCCCCAGCCCCAGGTTTCCTTTTTAAGAGATGGAGTCTGGCTATGTTTCCTGGGTTGGCTTTGAACTACTCGCTCAAGTGATACTCCTGTCTCGGCCTCCCTGGCAGCTGTGACTACAGGTATATGCTACTGAGCCTGGCTAGATAACCAGTTTTTGAGTGGGCTCAGGACACAGCTATTGTCCTATGGTTGTACAGAGGCCAGCCCACAATCTCAGCCTGCAGTGCTGCTTTCTAAAATCCTACCAGAAATGATTACTTATAACTATTAGTCCCCAAAAGTCTCCAGCTGAGAGCACTTAAGTTTCTCACAATACATTCTAAATGATAGCTTTTTTTTTAAATAAAAATTTACAACATGAAAGAGATTGCTGTCATTAGAATGTATGGTTGCTTTATAAAATCAAATCAGGCCTAAGAATTTGCCCAGATAGCCAAGGGAATAACAGGTAGAAAACATTCACAAGGTCTGAGCATGGAGCCACAATTCTAATTTACCAGGCAGCCTGTGGAGTTATTCATTCTTGTAAAGTCTCACCCTATATAGACACATTCATATAATCTAGCATTATGAAATGCTACAGATGCCACTCCTACTTAACAAAGAAGACAAACTCCAGCAGTTTGAAGTTTTATAATATCTCCAAAGCCACTTGCATGTGCAAGTGTGAACAGATTTTCAGCTTTACTGTCCTTTCTGATGTGTCGTTCTATGATACATAGGTACCTGGAATGCTAAGTCATGCCCTTACTTCAAGGATGGTATAGTTGTCTCTCTGAAGACTGTTATGCCCCCAGAGTAGAAAATGTACCCAAACACACTCTATAGTCACATAGATGACTGCTTATTAAATGCTTTTGAAGAAAAATGGTTATCATGATCTAATTTCACTTGAGGAACCTAGCACGCTCACTATTAAAAAGTCCCTAGAGTTTAATCAGTAGGCAGCATGTGTGGGTGGACACTTGGATTTTTCCTTACAGTCCATCCCTCACAAATACATATAACTGTCCCATTTCATTACAGCTCACCTTTTGTTTCCTGAATGCCCACCAGCTCGGCATTCTGGCTGAGCTCAGATCTTTTACTGAGGGATCGCCTTTCCTCAAACTCCTGCAACAGAACTTCTTCCTCTACTCCTGGTTTTTCCTCTTCTTCACTTTCAGAAAACTCCTGGACCATGGGCTCAGGTGGCTGTTCAGGGTCCTTCTGGATTTCACCTTTTGCATCACTGTTACAATTCCTGAGCATCCAAGGATTTGGTCCATCTGTACACATTTGTATTTCATTCACTGCATCAGGGACAAGAAGCTCTTCCTCTTCTGTCCCTTTCTCCTCTTCCTCACTCTCTGAGACTACTTGGAGTTTCTGCGTCAGTTCTTTGTTCTTAGCCAACTGTTCTTGCATAGATTGGCGAGCCTGGAGAAAAAGAATTACAGCATTAGAAAGCCCTATCATTAGTGACCACAGTTAATAAATTTCCTGGTTCGTCCCTTTCTCTTTCTTTCAATCCTTTTTTTCTTTTTTTTTTAACTATTGGAGATCAAATCCAGAGCTTTCATACCGAGCCACTCTGCTATCCCCCCACCCCACCTCTGGTTTTGAGACAGGATCTTGCTATGTTGCCCAGGCTGGACTCAAACTCCTGATGCTCCTGCCTTAGTCTCCAAGGGTGCTAGGATTACAGGGTTGTATCACCCTGGTCTATTTCTTTTTATTTTTCCTGGCCCATTTCTTAAAGCTGCGTCTCTCCATTTAACTTGTTAAGTATTTTTTACTGATATGTAATGTTTATTTTTTATTATTTATTATTACAGGGTCTCACTATGCAGTTCCGGCTGGCCTTGAGCATAACCCAGGCTGGTCTCAAACTTGCAAGTATCCTCCTGCCTCTGCCTTCCAAGTGCTGGGATTACAGGTGTGTGCCACCATGCCCAGCGTGGTATCTAATGTTTAAATCGAACATATATTACTATATCAACAATTGGGGGGAGGGGAGAAGACAATTTTTTTTTGATACTGGGGATCAAACTCAGGACCTCGCACTTGCCAAGCAGGTGCTTATGCCACTGAACTAACCCCCCTGGCCCAGAAGACAATTGTTTTTCCACAAAAAATCAACATGTGAAACACATTTTTTTTAAAAAGCCCCTCTCTGCTTTACTGGATTTGCCTTCAATACTGTTTCACTTTCATCTCTCTTTTTCTACTTTGTTTCTGATCATTTTTCTCTTTACCATAGTGAATTTTCTGATACCTTTATAGATTCCTGTCTTTTTCCTTCCAATTTCAGCTCTTCTTTTACCCATGGACTCTTACCTCTAGATCATATTTGGCCATAATTGCCTTTGACTTGGCCCATTTCCCGCTGTTCTGGTGCTTAAGGCTCATTCGTTCCTAGAAAGGAAGGACAGAGTGAGATCTCCAGCACCTTCTAAGGAAAGTTGGCTTAAAGGGTCAGGAGGCAAAAGGTAGTTTTACCATCATTCTGGCCTTTTCAATTTTTTCCAGTTCCTCCAATGCAGCAGCAGGATTGACCTTCTGCAGCTGCTCAAACTCTTTTAGGGCTTTCCTGACCTTTCCTTTCTTTACAATTTTGTGATATCTATAGGGTAGAGAGGAGGAAGAAAGAATTTAAGAGTCAGCTGAAGCGCTGATACTAGATACCTAAGTGACCATGCTATCCAAGGGTTTTCCCTCTAAATTTCTACAATGGCAGAGCCAGCTGACTTTAGAGATCCAATTTGGGATCTGAGAGCATCAAATGGATTTTTGGTCTCTGCAGGCAGCCCCAGCCCTCAGGGGCAGATTTCTGCAGAGCAGAGTTTCCTCTGCTTCTATAGCACAAGAGAGGAATAGAAAGAGTTCCTTCTGGAGAGGTGAAAGGTAAAATGAAAAGAAAGCAACTAAATAGTCCTCTTTTTGGCAAAGTCAAGCATGAAAGCCAAAGCCAGAAGAGTGGGTATTATCCAAGCATACAAAACTATTAGGCTGGCTTTGGGGGAAAAAGGCTAGTCATTCTTATTTGGAACCTCTCTTCTTAAACATTTTATTTTAGAGATGGAGTCTTGTTATGTATCCCAGGCTGGCCTCAAACATGTAATCCTCCTACGTCAGCCTCCCCAGTAGCTGGGATTATATGTACACACCATTGAACTGTTTGGGACCTCTTTTACATGACCCTAATTACTATGTCAAAGAACTCATCATTAGACATAGCATTTTCAGCCATGGGCCTCCTTACTTTTTACTTTTGATCTTCTTCTCTCTTCGAGCCTTGGCTTCATAGTAAGACTGCAGAGCCCGGGCCCTCTGAAGCTCTGCTCGGCGCATCTTAGCCTGAAATGAATGGCATTTACAATGATTCCTGGGCTTGAGGGCAAAGGCTGGAAGGAGCAAGGTGTGCCTGGGTGTGTGAAAGGGCCTGCAACACTTACCTCTTCCAGGCTCATAGCCTTGAGAGAAGCTTTTTCCATGGGAGTCAATAAAGGGTCTGTCACTGGTTGCTTGTTTTTATACAGGAGGTTGAAAATTTCTTGCTCCAGGGGGGTTCTTGCCTTAAGAATGCAACAAAACATTTTAAGTCTTATGACACACTCCTACAGGTTCTCTCTTTCCATTTCTATTATTGTCTACTTTTTAACAATTCTAATGGAAGACATCTTCAGCAAGGAGACTTTTGAGGCTAATCTCTAATAGTGAGCAGGAATCACTCTGCGCTTAGCTTGCTAACATAGTACGGAAAACAGAATTCTACTCTCTTAAGAATCTAAGCAGGACAGAAAAACAGATGTACCAGACTATTTAGAGTTTTGATAATCAAAAACAAAATGGTCTTTGTAATGGTATGTGTGTTTGAAACATACAACTATTATTTTACAATTAGGAATCTCAGATTCATATAAGCTCTATTAAGGACTATTTCTAGGGAGTTGGGGATTTAGCTCAGTGGCATAAGTGCATGCCTGGCAAGCACAAGGTTGTGAGTTCAATCCCCAGTACCAAAACAGAAAAAAAGGAATATTTCTAGAAGGAAGAAGAGATCATCAGCTCTTAACATTATTTAACACTGATGGTATAAAAAGGAAATAGATCTGTATAATGATGCAGAGGGGAACACAACTTTTAAAAACCACAGCCAACAGTTGCAAATCATTTTATATATGTGTTCTTGGTATCATTAATTACTGATGAAAAGAAAAACATGGCATTCTTTGGCACATTCTAAAATTTAGTTTATGGCAGGGTGTGTTTTAATTTCTTGAACACAAAAAGGACACTCCCTTAAAAATATGACTATCATATAATTAGTCTGCTTTCTAACAGTTCAAATTTAACTACTCCTTCCCAAGATGATTGAAATTATTATGTATCACAAACATATACAAATAAAAAATTAGATATGCAAAAGAAAACCTCATACAAACTAAAGTACTCTTTTCTTTTCTGGACCAAAGATTCAACTCATGACCTTGTGCTTGCCAGGCAGGTGCTTATGCCACTGAGCTAAATCCCCAGCCTAAGTATTCTTTTCTAACTTTGGCTCCAATTCCTTAGTTTCCACTTAATTCTGCATGGTAGGAATATCTATATGTATAAAATAAATGAACTGTACACCAGCTATTCCACATGTCAGCAAAAGATCCCATTTGCTGCTTGACTGACACTGTGAGTGTCGCTAAAATAATAAGGCCAATCATGCCATGGTCCACCCTGACAAGTCACAAAGACAGCCTGGGTCAACAGAGCCAATTTCAAACCCCACACACATACTGTATGTGTTCCTTCAATAGCCATATACATCATGGTCAGTATTAAACTTACAAATATCAGGACAAACATATAAACACATCATCACATGTTACACTATACTATTGATTTAGCCATAAACCTATTCTGCTGAATAGTAAAGGGGCATGTTCTTCCATTTTTAGTACTTGTAGTGGTGATCAATCACATGCTACAAAGTGATTTATATTACAATGTTGTGACCTCCCTTTAATTCAATTCAATTTACCAACATTTATCAATTGCAGCTAAATTCCAGGCACTTGTGTGGGGTGCTAGGAAGACACAACTAAGATAGTTCCTGTCCTCCTAGAGCTCACAGCCATTCAGAGCATAGAGAGAAATGTGCTACTAATAATGTAACAGGTTAATGTTATTTTATGGGAGTAAACATGAAAGAAGGAACTATTAATTCTGATTAGGAGGCAGGTAAGTGAGTTGGGGAAGGAAGTAACTTTTTGAATTAGGCTTTGAGAACCAAGTATAATTCTTTCAGGAGGGGGAAAAAACCAAACAGAAATGAGCATAAGCAAAACATACCAGAAAACAAGTAGTATGTAAGAGAAAAATGCGTTGGTATGGTTTCTAATTGGGGAACCTTTGATGAATTTTAAGTGGGAGATAATCAGATTTGTGTTTTATCACTTTTTTTGGTACCTGGGATCGAACTCATGACCTAGCGCTTGCCAGGCAGGCGCTTATGCCGCTGAGCTAAATCCCCAGCCCCAGATTTGTTTTATATAAAGAAAATCCTGATAAGTGTGTGGAGGATATGGGTAAAGGTCTTAATTAGGGCAGTGAAAATGAAAATAGGAATCTAGTAGTGAGAGCAGAGACAAGATTTAGAGGACTAGCCAACTGTATGGGGACAAGTAGGAGCAGAAGTCAAAAACCAGAAGTCATGGAGCTTATACCACATCTGGTATTTGCATGCCTGTAATCCCAGGACTCTTGACAACATAGTGAGTTCGTGGCCTGCCAGAATAGCTAGTGAGACCTTGTCTCAAAAAAACCAATGAACCAGAGCCAGAGGCCACGTGCTAGACTGAGGGTCCCAGTCCCCCCCCACCCCTGCCGCCACTAGAGCACTATAGCCTGTGCCAGCCAGGGCATGCTGTGGGCGGGCTCACTCCCTACCCCACCAGTCTAGACCAGGCACTCTCTGCAATCTACGATGATCCTTTTGTGTCTGAGCTCAAGAACCATGGCTACGAGCTGCATGGCCAACACCTGCTGCCCAGCCGCCATGGAGGTAAACACATGACCCTGTTATAGTTGACACACAGTAGTGGTGATGAAGACCAAATGAGAACAGAACAATGCTCAGCAACATTATGGAGAAACAAACTGGGAAAAAGGATAAAGTTTCTCTAACCAAGACCCCAAAGCCAGTCCACAACGACGAAGGGAAAGAAGTGAGAGAGTGGGCCACCAAGTGGAAGCTGCCTTCACTGTGGGGGTCAGTGGAAAGCAGATGTGCCAGCTCAGGCCACATTGTGAATTGCAAGGCTAGTAGTATGTTGCTTCTGGAAGTTCCATGCAATGAAATGGAGGCTCCTCAAAGCAGCAGGCCTGTCTGGGACCCAACCCACTACTCCCTCTCTGAGGGCCAGCAGGTGGTTCTCCAATGCAGTCCAGTAGACCTAAAAGCAAAGCACTTCCCCTCTACAATGTGTCAGAAGGGGATGTCACAAATCAAAGATAAAGTGAAGAAGAAAATTGAATGAGAGACCCGCTGTACCATATCACCACAGGGGGTAGGTGGCCAGTGAATCATGGAGCTCATCTGTGAGAACATGGAGAACATCAAGGACTTTGCTGGACAGTGCTACATGAGACATATAAGAGGCAGCTCCTGGCCACAGGTGCAGTCACCACCTTGGGCCTAGATAACCACATGCCCTTGAGCAATGTCACCAACAGCCACTCCAAGGTTTGTATCTCCCCAGAAGCCCTCACATGACTGCTCTCCTCCAATTTCTGGATGAGGTGGCAGCTTCATGTTTCTCTGTCCTAGCTAGCCTTCACATTTTCTGGGTATCGAGAATAGAATTTTTGTTGCCCCTACCTTGAAAGCCCTCTGTCCCTCTGTGGCACCCTGCCACTCTTCTTTGCTCTGGTCAGCACCTGGACAGCCTCCACAGGTCTAAGGATAGCACCCCCTGTAGCATACAACAGAATCACCCTTCAGCCAGTTGGGTCTAGCTAGACTTAGGTGACTGCTTGTATCCTCGAGGAAAGACAGCATGCATTGCAGTTGGGTCCCTGTCCTTGTGGCTCTATCTGACCTGGAAAGCATATCCAAAAGCCTGCAATGATATAATGTTGAGGTATGTAACCAGCACACCGAACAACAGAATCGAGATTAGCCATGTGACCAGCCCACAATCTCAGGCTCTTGAGAAAAGTGCTGCCTCGGGATCTGAGCAAGAGTCACAGAGGCTGTACTGACCCAGCCTGTCCTATTGGAGAGTGAGATGTTGAGGCAACCAACCTTACATCATCAATCTGAATCTCCCTGAGAGGCCCTCACCACACACCGAGGAGCTTGTGTGTGGTATGGACAGTTACTGGTCACATCTGGCTACTCAGAATGCCCCTAAACAGCAGCAGCTACTGGGATGTGAATGGAAGGTGCCAGGTCCTGACAGCACAGCAGGGAGCAGGGAATCACTGTGGGGTGGCGGTGAGGTGGGCAATACTAACACAGAGAGGGGGCTTGGAACCAAAAGATTTCTAAGACAGGAAAATCTGACGCTGATTACATATTTGATTAGGTAATGGCATTATGGTTTTGCCTCCTTTTTAAAGGGAACTTTCCAGTGAAATCTCCTGAAATTTTATGCAGTATATGATATTTGCTTAAAAAATACTTGTGGAATGAGCAGACGTGAGTCAGGCTGGTGTGAGCTGGCAGGTGATAGAAATGAGGTGTGTGTGTGTGCGCTATCATGTGGACCACCACACGTTCTCACTATCAGTTTTAGCTTTTTTATTAGGAAAAGTCAGATGCCATGAAAAACAGTGAGGTGAGCATGACAGTGGCCTCCCATGGTGGGGTTATCTAGGTTTGTCTTGGCAGCCTTCTTGGGAGAGAGAAGAGGCAGGAGGGACTGTGGGAGGGACTTTCTTGAATTGCTGGTTTTAGGGGAAGGACCAATGTCTAGGAAGGTGGTAGGCTTTAACAGCAGGAAATGGAGAACTCAGTCCTACCATTACAAGGAACCATGTTCCACCAAAAACCACAAGAAGAAGGAAGGATCCAGTTTTGCTTGCACTGTGACTTTAGCCAAGTCAGCGAGACCAATTCCTCCAGAACAATAGGACCTGAGTTGGGTTGATCTGTCATAGCAGCAGAAAACTCATATACACATAACAACTACATGTGGGTGACAGTATACAATGGAAGACTCTAAGCAGAAACAGACTGTGAGCAACAAGCGTGTCTATTAAACTCTATCTCAGATGGAACTGAAGTTGAAGAGAGACCTAATATTTGCCCTTATTTAATGAATTGCTGTCTGGGGCTATGAAAAATAGGTTACTGATTATAAACAATTGAACAGAACTGTTGAAATGCCACCTAGAATGATTCTGTCACTCATGTAATTATCCTTATACATATAAAAATCAAGCAAAGAGGAAGTCATCTTGTTTTCTAATGTAAGTAAAAATAAATCAGTGTGTAAAAAACACAAAACTAACCAAAAAAGCCACAGAGTTTACAGAGGCAAAATTTTAAAAAGCCCCAAGAAGCCAGGTATGGTGAGGTGACACATGCCTGTAAGCCTAGCACTCAGGAGGCTGAGGCAGGAGGACCACCTCGAGTTTAAGGCCACCCAGAATGGCACAGCAAGACCTTATCTCAAGAAAAAAACAGTCCCAACAAAACTCGTAAAGTACCAGAAGTACTTTTGGTACTAGGGATTGAACTCATGACGTTGTGCTTGCCAAGCAAACACTTACACCACTGATCCAAATTTCTGACCCTTAAATAAAACTCTTAAGTCAATAACAACAACAAAAAACTTATCAAAGTAGTTACTCCTGGGTGAGCATGAGAGTAAAAACGAGCTCATAGGGATGGCTGGAGCCAGATTTGTCACTATTTATCTCCTGTACATTTTATTTTTGAACCTGAAAATTATATTACCTCTTCCTAAAGTCTCCCTTCATTCTGCAGCCACACTTTATACCTGACCTCTTTTTCATGTAGAAAAAGAAGCATCCTAGAAAGAGAATGGTAGTAACTTCAAAAACATCAGAAAATAGAGCTTATCCCCATAAGTAACTACTCAATTTCTAGCTCTCATGCAAGCAATTGTATTTTGCTTAACTTTAATTAGCTCAACTTCCCAACATATGACACATTATCATTCCTAGGTTTTCAGAAAGCACAAAGGATAAGCATAAAGAGATATCTATTCATGTTTTGGGTGCTGCTGTTTTTGACTTATTTTTAAGATAGATCGTCCTATTATAGACTGCATAGCACTGACAACTTTAAAGCACTTGTTCACAGACTATTATCTTCACCAAAGCATTGCTAATGATGCTAAGCACCTGATTTTCTTAGGATTGCAATGTAGTTTTAAGTGCTTTTTAAAAACCTAGTGAATAAGTAAGCTGGGGATGTAGCTTAGTGGTAGAGTGCTTACCTATATGCAAGATCCTTGGTTCTACTACCCAGCACAACAAAACAAGGGCAGAAGAAAAAACAGTATGCTCCCTCCATCTTTGCAGTCAGATGTTAACAAAACACTGAGAAATAGCCAAGTACCATATACTGTAACTGAATGAAGAATAATTATACTGCTACTGGATTGACTATTGCATGATGAAGACAATAGGCTACTTTTTTTTTGGGGGGGTGCTGGGGATCGAACTCATGTCCTCAAGTTTACCAAGCAGGCACTTAGGCCAATGAGCTAAACCTCCGGCTAGGCTTACCTTTTCCCTTCTCTTTTTCTTTAATACTGAGAAGTGAACCTAGGGCCTTGTGCATGTTATTAAGTAAGGGCTCCACCATTGAGCCCTATCCTCATCTGACGACCCCTCCCCCTTAAATTTGAGACAGTCTCACTATATCATCCAGGCTTGACTCAAATATGCAATACTCCTGCTTCTGCCTCCTGATTAGCTGGGATTATAGGTGTGTGTCATTGCACCCAGTACCTTTTACCCTTTCTGATAACTAAGCTACAATACCTCAAACTGTTACTTAGGCTTAAGATGTTCATTCAAATCAGTTGCAGGATCCGAAATCTGCAAGTTGTATAATCTCACCTTTCGAGGTTCGGTTTGAATTTGTCATACTCACCTTCCAACTACCGAACACGTGTTCAATGGGAACGAAGCTCGCGGGCTCCTTCTCCAAGGGAAATACCAGCTGCTCTGCTTGCCGGTTCTTCAGAACAATAGGATCCCATTTGGAGAGGGTTTGTGAGGTTTTATTGAAAGCTACTTCTCTGTTGATCTGAAGCAGGCAAAGTATAGTACATAAAAGAAAGGAGCCATGAGATTATGCATTAAACTCAAAAGACTAAAAAGAGATCAGGAGGCAATGTTTCTCAGCCCAAGAAAGCATTATGACACTAGCAGTTAACTCTTGCTTACTTCTCAGGACTGCTAAAGCCCCTTATTTAATTTTAATTTTTCTTTTTTGTCTTTTTGAAACAGGGTTTCACTATGTAGTTCAGGCTGCCTTGAACTCACCTTATAGCCCAGGCTAGCCTTGAACTTACCACAATCTTTCTGCCTCAGCCTTCTGAGTGCTGGGATTACAGGCATGTGCCACCACACCCGGCCCTATTTGAATATTATTATTAACCCAGGTGGCCTTCACACTGAACTACATGCCCTTTTATTTTTAAATTTATTTTTATTTCGAGACAAGGTCTTGCTAAGTTGTTCAATTGCCCCGACTGCACTTGAACTTGTGATCTTCCTGCCTCAGCCTCACAGGGTGCTGCAATTATAGTATATAACACCATGTTTGGCTGTTCCTAGTTTATTTTTAATCTTGTACTTAGGGAGGAAACCATAATCCTTCTTCCTCTCATTTTCTGGGCCTTTCTTCTCCTTCTGTATTACCCTATTTTCCCTTGTTTACTCACTTTTTTCTCCTTAACAACTTGCTTCTCAATCACTTACCCTTTCAACCTCCTCTTTGTTAAGGGGCAGTTCCACAGCCTTCTTGGATTTAACTCTACTCAGTTGCTTTTTCACAGCAGCCAATGAAGATGAAGTTGTAGCAGGCTCAAGGAGGTCTGAAAGGAGCAGCTTTTCTCCTGATCCTGAGAAAAGGCCAAAGTTTCTGGTCAGACTAAGAAATAAGGCAAACATGTCAATATAATGTAGGAAGTGGCCTCATTAGAAAATGCTGTGGATTGGCAAATGTGCAGGGAAGCAGGACTAATTCTCTTCCTTCAATCTTGACACCATCTCTCTCCTCCATCCCCAAATGTGCTGGGAGATGGAAAAGAGGAGAAAAATACTTACCCTAACTCTAGTCACTTGTTTTTCCCCTGGCCTTTCTGCTTCCACTCTTGCCCTATTAAAGTTCACTCTCTGCATAGTAGCTGAAGTGATCTTTTTAAAGATGTGTGTCACAGCATGTCACAGTTGCTGAAAACCTTCCAATGGCTCCCTAGTATATGTGGCATCTCATCAACCTAAATGACACAGGATGAGGGAATTCAGTCCCTATCTTTCCAGCCTTTCCAACCTCAGGTGACTCCATTTGCACCAGTCACACCAGACTTCTTCCTACTGTTCCAACATACTGTGTTTCTTCATGAGAGCCTTTGCCCAGCACTTCCCCTGCCCACACTGATTTCTCCTATCTTTGCATAATTTTTGGTCATTCAGATCTCAGCTCAATTCTGCCTCTTTAGGGACCTTTAGGGACCTTTCATGACCAACTGCACAGTAGCAGCATAGGCAGATTGTACCACCCTGTTTCAATTCTCATACCCCACCTCCACTGCAAGGCCCACATGATCGTGTCTTACTCTTCACTGTAGCCTTAGCTTATCTCATCTTTTATTTGTCTAGAGAAAGGGTCTTACTATGTAGCCAAGGCTGGCCTTAAACTTGTGGATCCTCCTGCCTCAGCCTCCAGAGTACTGAGATTACAGGCATATGCCACCATGGCCAGCTGCCTTAGCATGTTAGACATCATGGAAGCACAGTTATCTGTTCAATGAGTGAGCCTGGAATAAATACACTGTTACTTGATCTGGGAGATTATATTGGTTTACTACAAATGCAAATCTCATTCAAGTTACCTACATTGTGACTATGGTGATAACACTAACATCTAGTTTTGTTATGAGGTTAAAATTTCAACTTTGCCAATTATCAGATCATTCGCTTTCAACCAGAATGATGCTTCTCCTTTATGCTCCCCAACCAGGGTGTGCAAATTGGTTCTTGAGGAGGGTATGTGAAGAAAACTTTAGACATTACAGAATTTTTATGTACCGTTAAGGCTCAATGTGACAAACAAAATCTTTATTTTATTTTTGGCCTTTCTGAAATAGGGTTTTGCTAGTTAATTCAGGTTGTCCTCATACTGGCAGGGATCATCCTGCCTCAATCTCCAGAGTGCTGAGATTACAGGCATGCACAACCACGTCCAGTTGTCAAACAAAATCTTAATCCTTAAACTGGGCATGGTGATACATGCCTATAATCCCAGCACTCTGGAGGCTGAGGCAGAAGGATCTCCTCAGGTTGTAGGCCAGCCTAAAGTACAGACATGAGACTGTTTCAAACTAAACCAAACCAAACCAAGCCAAACCAACCAACAACAACAAGCCCAAAAAACTTACTTCTTAGTAATTGCAGGAGAGGTATTGAGGTTTTAAAAAATACTAAAAATAGGTTCCTCATAGAAGACATAAACAAAAAAGTCGAAAAACATTGTGAAAATGTTTCCTCATAGAAGACATAAACAAAAAAGTTGAAAAATCAGTGATGGTAAACCTTTTAGAACTTTCAATGATACAAACAGCCCACTGTGCCATGTTCACCACCACTGTTCTAGGTGAAGCACTTTGAATATGTAACCTGACTTATCTGAGCTCTAGCTAACAAGAATATCTGTTCTAACTTGGTGTTGAGAACTGAGATACAATGAAATTGTGCTGGACACAATGGCACACGCCCCTGTAATCCCAGCTACAGTGAGGTAAAGGCAACAACATCATAAGTTTGAGCCCAGCCTAGGAAACTTGCAAGATACTGTCCCGAAGGAAAAAAAAAAACAAAAAGCTAGAGACACAGGTCAGTGTTTTCCTGGGTTTAAGCCACAAGACTGCATAAAGAAACTGATTGTTAAAGAGCCACACAGATATATAGTATGATTAAGTAAGAGGCAGCTGACTCCCCCACCACCCCCAGTACTGGGGATTAAACCCAGACAGGTTTCATTAAGTTCCAAGTTATCTGGGCTGAGTTTGATCTTGTGATCCTCTTGCCTCAGCTTCTCAGAGTTCTAGGATTACAGGTGTGCATTGCCACATTCAGCTGAGGCAACTGTCTTCATTCATGTTCTTTTTTCCAAGAATAATCTCATTAATCTCCATAAAAAATTTTTAAGCTTAGGCTCCTAGGCGTTCTTCTAAAAAAACAGAAGAAACTTGAGCTGGGCATGGTGGTGCATGACTGTAATCTCAGCACTCAGGAAGCTGAGGCAGGAAGATTATTGCAAGTTTGAGACCAGCCTGGGTTATGAAGTAAGCTCAAGGCCAGCCTGAAATGCACAGTGAGAACTTGCCAAAAAAAAAAAGGAAAAGAAAAGGAACTCGAGGGCATCTGACCACCCTTCTGAACGTTCTCTCATAGGTAAACATTGATAGTATGACAATAGTAATCACATTAAAAGCAGTTTCTAGGGGCGAGATGACCACTTTGATTTTGGAACCCATACACTGACACGCATAGGCATCTTCCTTTGTTCAACTTACCTTCAGAACTGACATTAAACTCTGACACCTTCAAACTAGCCTCAGATCTCTCAGCCAATTTCCACCTAAAATTAGGCAAAACAATATAACAAATGGGAGGAAACAAATATTTCTCTCTTCAAAGAAGGCTTTGACTTCATACATTTTTCTTCTAGGCTCATCTTTTATCACAAAGCAATCAATAAATCTACTCCTAGGGGCTGGGGATTTAGTTCAGTGGCATAAGAGCCTGCCTGGCAAGCACAAGGTCGCAAGTTTGATTCCCAGTACCAAAAAACAACAAAAAACACTACTCTTAAAAGGGACTTGGTAGTTTAACCTTCACCTTCTCTCTTTATGTTGAATCAACCCATCATAAATACAAGGTAACATAAAGACAGTATAATAGAAAGAAAATACATTGGATTTGGATTCAAATACATCTGGATTTGAATCCTAGATTTGATTCTTTGAGCTGGGTGACTCTGGGAGTAACTGAATTAACTTTTCTAATGGGGAAATTTAATGCATAATTAATGCTTCAAAAGATTTGTTTTGGTTTGTTTTTTGAGATAGGTTCTTGCAATATAGTCCAGGCAGGCCTCAAATTCACAGTGATCCTCTTGTCTCAGCCTCCTGAGTGCTGGGATCACAGGCATGTGCTACCATGCCCAGCTCAAAAGATTTTTTTAAGTGTGAATAAAGAGTTTAATGTGTGAAGGTCTAACACAATAATTGCAATAAGAATAATGATACTTAACAACAATTATATAATGCTTATTATACACTAGGCACTGGTGTTTAGATCGTAACATAAGGTGCTCAACAAATGTTAACTGTAGAGAAGTCTCATGGAGTCAGCTAGTTATAATCTGCCCAAGATGATAAAAATATTACCTCTTCTTTCCATCAAGAGAACCAATTGATTCCAGAAGCTTTTGATGCTTTCTCTCTCCATCACTGTCCCCCTAAACACACACACAAAGGAAAAATCCTTAGAATGAGCAGAGGAAAATGACAACATGGAAACAGGCCCACGTAAAAGCTCCGGTTCTTTTGCTGGGTGGAAGACTGGGTAATCTGCTGCAGTTTTGTGTGTAAATATTCTAGCCCAAGCTCAAAGAACTTTAAAATCCAAACTCCCTCACTTTAAGGAACAAAAATTGTTAGTAACTTGAGAGCTAATGTCACACCTCTCTTCTAACTTGTTTGTGGAAGAAAAGGGTGTACCAGGATGATGTTTCTGTGTAGGATAATCACAGCCATAAAGGTATCTTTTCTTAAGGAGAAAACAGCAACCACCAGGAAAAAAAGCCAACAATGACAAAAACCCAACTCTTTATTAAAATAGGTGGTCGGCATGCATACCCCCTAATCAGAAAAGAGTTTAAGCTGTTTTGTTGGGGGAGTAAATGCAAAATTCCTATGATATCTGTTTGAAATGTAGCTTAAAATACCTATGTATGTTGTAGTCAGATTACCAAATTTCTACAGAAATTCAGATATGAGAAATACTGTAGTGAGGAACATGTGGTATTACAAACTATAAGCAACCTGAAGATAACATTGTAATTTATGTAGTTTTCAAACTCTGATGGTACTTAATACATTATCTTGCACATGAAGTATTAAGTAATTATAATTTACTTATGAAACCATAACAAATAAATGATCCCAACTGTTCCCTTTTCAGTAATGTGTCATTTAACTTTGATGGTAGTTTAGCAGTTGTCACTCACCTCATCTTCACTGGCACTCAGGGGGTAGTCTGGCAAATCCAATAGTTCTTCCTGCTGGCTCAAAGCCAAAAGGCTGTTTTAAAAAGGTAACAAACAGCGTTTCAAAGAACTTTTATTTTGCTGCAACAATCTCTAATACATTGTATCTTTAGTTTTCAGTACAAAAGAGCCCTATTTCAATCTACAGAGGGGAGCCAAAATGAAAAGCACTGAGATGTGCTATTCATATGTATCAACTCTGCAGAATGAGTGTATCAGGTACTGCAAACATGTATCCAGTCTCCAAAGGAATAAACTTGTCCTTCGACAGAGGTATAAACTAAGCATTATGAATGCCTTTGGAAATTGTCATGACATTACATTTAAATTAAATTAATTTAAATTAAAGACAGGCATTCCCTCCAAAGCAAGCAGTGCTTGCTAAGACCCATATAAAAGTGCATGGTAAAGAACCAGCATTTTAGGGACTTGCACTACTTCTCTCATTGACCTCTGGGACACTAGGTAAGGTGGCCAAAGACACTGTTTCTGGCTCCTAAGGCAAGGCAGTTTGTTATTAATAGATCTAGGTGTCCTCCACAGTAGACACCTTGACAGGTGCACTCAATCAAGTGTTACCTTGATCATGTTTTCAGGAATGGGGAAATAGAGCCGTTTTTTCTAGGGACATGACTGGCAAAGTAGGTGCTTAACTAGGTGATGGTCACCCAGAAACAGATCTACTATGACCCACCAGGACACGTAAGTATTTGCAAGGCAAGCATTACCAAACGTACACTTAGTGTTCCCACAGTGGGGGAAGGACACACGGGACAACAGAGGGTTGCGAAAATGTGAATGAGTGGTGTAGAAGTCAAGCACCGCCAGCGCGGAGGGCCGAAGCCAGCTGCGGCTGGGGGGTGGGGTGGGCAGAAGAGCGGTCACGTGACGAAGAAAGTGACACAAATTAACTCAGCTGCCGAGGAAGAGCCTGCATCAGGACCAACGGGGATACAGCTAAAAGGCTGTGAAACAGCGAGGATGAATGAGAGTACATGAAAAGGGCTTTCCAGGCTGGATCGCAGAAATAGTTAAGTGGGGTCCTGCGAGAGGAACGACTGCTGTCTGTTGAAAGATGGTCCCCATTTCCCAAATGACAGGGACCTCAGCCCCCAAAGAGGCCCCGAACCCCCTCCCTTTTGCTCCTTACCCCTCCGCAGCCCGCATCGCGTTCATTTCGGCAGCCTGCATCGCTCACATGGGTCAAGAGCGGAAGCCAAAAGGAAAGCAGTTTCCGTGCCGGCCTAAAAGCGATTTCTGCTTCCTCCAATCGGATGCGGCCCGAGGCGTCACTTCCTCTCCGTGGAGGCCAGTGGGAACCGGCGGCCGGGGGAGGGGTCGGGAGCAAGAGGCCGGTGGGAGCGCGGGCTTCGGCGGGCGGAGCTTGGCGTCCCCACCCGGCCCTGGCCCGGCCCTGGCCCGGCTCCTGCCCCGGCTGAGCTGACCTTAGGCTCCAGTCCTCCTGGCATTTTCAATTCCTGAGGTTCGGCTCCTGGAGCCAGGGCTCGGGTGCTGTGCTCGGGGGACTGAGCCCGAGCCTTCACTGTGTACCCCTAATGTAAAGGCCGAGACTCCAGTACCCGTCGGCGTCTGACAGCACCTCAGTGCCATTGAGGTCCTGCGAGGTGGCCAGTCTTGCGCAGGGCGGGCCCGGGTGACGCGAGGTGAACAAGACAGAGCTTCCCTCTCATCTTAAGGAAAATCTCTTTTGATTGTGTGCCTCCTCTAATAGCTGTTCTTTGCTCATCTCCCTACTTAGCAAAATTTCATCCAATGGGCACTATCAGTGGCTTCACTTCCTCACTTCTCATAACTTTTAAAACTTTTTCCTTTTTTTTTTTATTTGTGGAGCTAGAGATTGGACCCAGGGCCTCATGCATACCTTTGACACTTGAGAGCAAAATACCCAACTGCAGTGGTCAAGTATGTAGTTGGGTATTGGAATTGTGAAAGATACATAATTAAGAACACTTGATCTTGACCAAAACTGCTAGTGACTAGCCGGGCGTGGTGACGTCCTCCTGTAATCCTAGCACTGAGGCAAAAACAAAACAAAACAAAACTACTAGTGACTATCCATAAATAAGATATTATGTCCTCACCCACAGATATTTTTGTATTTTGTTTGACTCCTATTTTACAAAAAAGACCTAAGGTCAGCCAATACTTGCAACATGACAACAACTATGACCATAAATGCATAACTTTGTATATCCTATGACATTTAACATAGTCCTTAAAAATATGAGAAATTTAATAATTGATTTTTGAATTAAAGAGTGAATAAAATCATAATAGCTCAATATTATGTATTTATTTTGTTGGTATTAGGAATTACTATTATTAGTTTTTCTGAGACAGGGTCTAGGAACTATGTAGTTCAGGCTGGCCTCAAACAGGGGCCCTAAGACTCCCAAATGCTGGGCTTACAGGTGTGTGCTACCATGCCAAGCCGAAGTACTAGGAATTAAGTGCAGAGCTTTATGTTTGCTTAGCAAGTCTGCTACCACTGAACTACATCACCAGGCTTCCATTCTTATAACAGATTCTTAATAGTAGTTATTTGTATATAATTCGATAATTCAGCATGCTTTTGCATTTATTATATGATTTAATTTTTTATTAACCTTTTCAAGATATTTGTGAATTTACATAGAGCTGTAAGAAATAATTCAGAGAGCCTGTATATCCTTAACCTACTAGTAATCTGCTAGTAGTAGATCTTGCAAAAGTGTAATACAATTTTTTTTTTTTTTTTTGCTGCTGGGGATTTAACTCATGGCATCAAACTTGCCAGGCAGGTGCTTATGCCACTGAGCTAAATCCCCAAACCTGTAATACAATTTTATAAGCAGAATATTAATATGAATACAATGAAGGTACAGGAAAATTCCATCACCACAAGGATCATTCCTGTTGCCCTTTTGAAGCACATCCATTTCCCTCCCAAACCTGCTTCTTTCTTAACTTTTGGCAACCAAGAATCTGTTCTCCATTTCTATAATTTGGTCATTTCAAGACTGTTATGAGTATAAATAGTATCATACAGGATGCAACTTTTGTGATTGAGTTTTTACACTGGAGGTTTACTTACCTCACTATGCGTATCAATCTGCCTTTTGGTTTCAGTTTAGGTGTATAAATCAATGGTTTTTATATATTAATGGATTTGTACTACCACCACCACCAGCATAGTGAATTATAGAACGTTTTCATCACCTCCAAAAGAAACTTTGTACCTTTTAGCCATCAACGCACATTTTCCTCCCTCCTTGCTCTAGGCAATCATTTATCCATGATTGGTTGCCCCATTGCTTTGAGACTGTGACAGGGCAGTTCAGTTCATCATGGCAAGAGTGTGTGTTGTGGAGCAAGCTGCTCCTTTCATGGCAGCTAGCAATGACAGAGTAATGGGAAGGGCCCAGATTTTCACACTCCCCTTTGAGGGCATGTCGCTAATGATGTAAGATCTCCCATGAGGCCTCACATTTTAAAGGTTCCACTACTGCCTACTAGTGCCAAGAAGACCAAGCACCTGTACGCCTTTGGAGGACATTGTAGATACAAACTAGAGCATTTCCCACTCCCAGCCTACTTAGCATTTGTCAACATTGCTGCCTAAAGAAATGACTTTGAAAGTTTTCTGAACTGTGAAATAATGGTTATTTATGTAATTCACACAAGTTGTTCTACACGGATATGTCCTATGCTCATTGAGAGCAATGGAAGTTCATAATGGTTAACATACAACAGTAGTTGGGGGGTCATGTATCACCCAAAACCTTCTGAGGAGGGGATTCAATGAGCTTGGCACCATGGGTACATGCTCCTTCCCTATTGTGAGTACAGAGTTGCTGATTATTTGCATGATTAAATTGTTAAGATGACAGAGATAGGACATAATGAGTGATTATAATCATACATTATTAAGTAAAAAAGCATGACTACTTCTACTGCTCACAGAAATGATCAGCAGCATGGTATAATGAGGCAGTATTTGTTACCATTAATTTTACCTAAGCACAAAGTATTTTCACACATAACTTTTTCCAATCAGAATAGAATCTCTTCTATTCAGTGTTGCTGTTTTACTTTATATACTCAGGAGAAAAATATCTTCATATCCCCAGATTATAGTACCATCAGCAAATTTATGTGTACCTTGTTTCTTTAGTGCTGGGGATCAAACCTAGGGTCTCACACATGCTAGGTAAGTGCTCACCATTGAGCTACTTTCCTAGCTCTATATCTACGTATTTTGAGCTCTACAAGACAATGCTATAATTTTGCTTTTAAAAATTCAGTACACAGTGCTTGCTTTGGCAGCACATATACTAAAAACTCAGTACACACTTAGTAAATTCAGAGAAAAATAGTCTTTTAAAAACCCATTATTTATTATTTCTGACGTTCTTCATTCCTTCATGAAAATTTGACTTCCTTTTAGCTTTAACCTTTTTTAAAAGCTTTTTGCTGGTTATGAATTCTCTTAATTTTTCTTTGTCTGACAAATGCTTAATTTCACCTTTATTCCTTTTTATTATTTTAATTTTATTTTAAAAAGAAAAAAAATCCCAGAAAAATCAAGAAGCAAACAACCCTAAAATCAACAACAACAAAACAACAATAGCTATATAGGTTTTCAAAACAAGATGACAGGAATTTAACAATAATTGTTATACTGCATATTGTTAGCCTCAAAATAGTTGTTCAGGTTACCAGATACAGGAATAAAACAAAACAATAAAATGGAACAAAATATTGGATTTCAAAAACAAGGCAGAAAGAAATCCCCCACAGTTGTCACAGTGTACACTGCCATTATCCAAATAGATGCCCAGACCACCAGCCCCAGGCCTGCAAATTCAATCAAACAATACAAGCATCAAGCTATCCCTTTCAGTCTCTTGTGTTGTATCCTCCTTTGTATATCTTTTCTCCATTTACATCTCTTCTCCAGACTGAGAAAAAATAATGAAGAGGGGAGAGGAAGAAAAAAACCCCAAAACACCAACTAACAAACCAACCAAAGAAACAAAAATAAAAAACAAAACAAAACAAAACAAAAAAACCCAACCAACCAAACATATCATTTCTAGAGGATGTCCATAGTACCATCAAAACCAGGAAGAAATTTATAAAGTTAAATATATAATCAGATAATAGTCTGCCTTCCTTCCTCCTTCTACCCTCTCTTAGATTAAAAACACTGTCCCAGCAGCCAGGTTGCCATGGGCTGGGGAGAGGGGAGTGGGAGGATATTATTTGAAATGTACAATGTTTCAATAATGCAGGGTAAATCAACTCTGGAAATCCCAAGTCCAGCATGATGTTCTACCCAATCCTTTTTTCTGTATTGCTTTTTAAAAATAAAATGGCAACTCTGTGAGGAGATGGAAATATTGATTAGATTGAATGTTATATGTTAACCATTATGAACTTCC
The DNA here is from genome assembly GCA_004027455.1 of Hydrochoerus hydrochaeris. Taxonomy (NCBI): domain Eukaryota; kingdom Metazoa; phylum Chordata; class Mammalia; order Rodentia; family Hydrochaeridae; genus Hydrochoerus; species Hydrochoerus hydrochaeris. The sequence continues at coordinate 2,740 of PVLA01014331.1, read as the reverse complement.
TTTTCTCTCAGTGAGCATAGGATGTATCTGTTTAGGTAAATTTGTGTGAGTTACATAAATAACCATCATTTCACAGTTCAAAAAACCTTCAAAGCCATTTCTTTAAGCAACAATGTTGACAAATGCTAAATAGGCTGGGAGCAGAAGATGCTCTATTTGGTATCTACAATGTTTCAAAACATCGTGTTGTGTAATTTAAGTATGTTGCATTTTACTTGTCAATTATTCCTCAATAAAATTGGAAAAAAAGTTCAACCCTATGCCATACACTGAAAAAAAAAAAAGCTATTCTTTTCTCCTCAGTTGCTACTTTCTCATCCAGAGTTACTCTGAATCAGCCAGTTGCTTGGGAGGGGTGGGGGAGATGTTTCTTTGATCTCCCAGCCCCAAGCAGCACTGGCTGGCTCACGGAAAGGTGTGGTTCAGCTTCCTCTTCCTCTTCTGTCTCTTCTTCCTCTTCTTCTTCTTAGTGGAGATCAAACTCATGACCTCACGCTTGCCAGGCAGATACTTTTACTTCTAAGCTATATTCTTGGCTTTTTAAAAAAAACAGCTTGAAATACGATTCATGTACCATGTAATTCACTTAATTAAAATGTACGGTTGAAAGGATTTTGTGTAATGACAAACTGCATAGCTATTATCATAGTCAATGTTAGGACATTTTCATCATCTCCTCCGAATGAAATGCTAGACACATTAGCTATCTCTTCTATTTCCTCATTCTCTGTCCCCAAATTCATGAAAATCTTAAGCAAAATTTAATTTACTTTGTTTCTATAGATTTCCCTATTCTGGATATATATGAGTGAAGTTATATATGTGGTCTTTTGTGACTGGTTCATTTCACAGAGCATGTTGTATTCAAGACTTGTCCATGTGGCAATAGTTATCGGTACTTCACTCTTTTTTTTTATCCAGAATCATTTATTGAAAAGCAGTAATTTTCCTCAGTAGATAGCTATGGCAAGCTCTAGAGCCCTATCCTCTTCCATTTAATTATATCTCTAATTTAATCAGTAGCAAATGACATCATATAATAAGTACGTTGGGGTTTTTTATTTAGAGAAAAAAAAAACAAAACAGAAAGAGGGTACAAATAATACACAGTTTCAAAAAAAGGGTAAGAAATCACTAGTTGATAATTACATATTGTCATCTTAGAAGTATTTGTTCACATTACAAAAGTAAAGCACACAAAGTGGACATACAAACAGTGAGACTGCAAACAGTTCTGTTCACCCATCCAACAAAAACTTAGTAATATGGTTATCAATCCTACACACTTAAACATACATGCAGTTATATCCTTTAGAGTACTTTCTTTTGCTCTCTTTTTTATAATAGCAATTAGATACTTTGGGTTTTATTACTCCTCTATTTTCTTATTACTTTTTATACTAGAGACACAATGTGATATTAATAAATATGATTCTTATTTATTTCACTAATGAGGATAGTCTCAAGTTGTCTCCATTTAGCTATGAAGGCCTCAAGATCATCCTTTTTTATAGCTGAGTACTATTCCATTGTATAAAAATACCACATCTTTTGCTTCCACTCTGCAGTTGATGGGCGTCTTGGTTGTTTCCAAGATTTAGCTATTACAAATTGTGCTGCTGTGAACATGGGTGCACATATATCACTGTGATACGACCTTTTCAATTCTTCTGGGAAAATACCCAGGAGGGGAGTAGCTGGGTTGAATGGAACTTCCAATCCTAGTCTTCTGAGAATTCTCCATACTGATTGCCATAATGACTGCACCAGTCTTCACTCCCACCAACAGTGGAGCAGTGTTCCTTTTTCCCCCACAGCCTCGCCAACATTTGTTATCAGTTGATTTCTTGATGGCAGCTATTCTTTCGGAGTGAGATGAAATCTCAATGCTATTTTAATTTTCATTTCTCAAATGACCAGTGATGGTGAACATTTCTTCATGTATTTATTTGCCATTTGTATATCTCCCTCTGAGAACTGTGTGTTCATCTCAGATACCCATTTTTTGAGAGGGTCTTTGAATTTGGGGGGCTTGATGTTTTTCACTTCTTTATATTTTCTGGATATAAGTTCTTTCAGGGGTTGTTAGCTAAAATTCTTTCCCATTTTGTGAGTTTTCTTTCCACTCTGTTGGTGATTTCCTTTGAAGTGCAGAAACTTTTCAATAATATGAGATCCCATTTGTTGATTCTTTGAAGTGGTTCCCGTGCAGTTTGCGTTTGGTTCGTGAATTCTCTGCCTACCCATATGTCTCCAAGACTTCTACCTACCTTGTGTTCCAGTAGATTTAGTGTTTCTGTTTTAATATTTAGGTGTTTGATCCATTTAGGCTTTAGTTTTGTGCATGGTGATAGGCTTGGATCTAGTTTCAGTCTTCAGCATGTGGAGAGCCAGTTTTTCCAACACCATTTATTAAAGAGGCTATTCTTCTTCCAGTGAAACTGTTTAGCCTCTTTGTCAAATATCAGGTGGCTGAGTGTCTTTATAGTGGTGCTTGCATCTTCTAATCTGTTCCATTGATCCTCTGGTCTATTTCTTTGCCAGTACCATGCTGATTTTATCACTGTGGCTTTGTAGAATAGTTTCAAGTCAGGAATTGGGATGCCTCTTGTCTTGCCTTTGTTGCCCAGAATTACCTTTGATATTCTAGGTTTATTATGTTTCCAAATGAATTTTAGGAGTGTTTTCTCTAGATCTGTGAGGCATGTTAATCGTATTTCTATTGGGATTGCATTATATC
>PVLA01014330.1:5668-31256 GCA_004027455.1 Hydrochoerus hydrochaeris | reverse complement strand
TGATCTGCATTGTTCTGTCCTCTTTTGATTTGTTCTCTGTAAATTAAATTTAAAAAAAGAAACTATAACAAAATTAATAAACAACTATGTAAGAAGTGCACACTTTGTCCTGGGCACCTCTGGTATAACAGAGCTTCTGCAATGTGGACACCTTTTTTGACCAGGAATTAAGTACGAGTAAGTGAGAAGCCCCCACAACTCCAGGCTATAGATCAGCTCATGCCTGTGAGGCATCCTGTGCCCTGTGAATGTGAGTGGAGCCCCACCATGTCCTAACCATTTCAGGGATATATATGAGGCCTCTACATTATGGATACAGGCAGATCCCACCTCAACTGCATATCTCAGGCATCTTCCACACTGTGCACTGGAATTCATTGGTGAGTAGAGATCTCTAGAACATGAATTTGACCAGGGAATACTACTGTTCTGACCATCTCCTGATTGCATTTGTTGATTGACCCTCTCAGGTAGGTGCAAACCTTCTATGACATGGAGGGGAGCAGAGCTGTGTCAAGAGTGGGGCTGGTGCAAGTGGGGCCCTTTTCAACAGACAATACAATGGACACAGCAGCCCATTCCATCATTGCCTTAGGCCTGGGTGGAACCGTCTACTGTGCAAAGGGCACTGTGCACCCACACTCACACTGACCACATCAGGCCTGTGTGGAGCCCTGTGCAGCACTCTCTGTGGGCAGTGTCCTGCCCTGTCCTGTCCACATAAACTCAGGCAGAGGTGCAGGCCAAAATGGTTGTGATCACCACTCCAGCTATTGCACCTGACAAGGGAGATGTGAACACAGTTGCCCTGTGCAAACTTCTGTGATTATGAGCCCTCTCCAAGGTCAGTGCAAGCACAGGCCTCAGGACTCAAATCTCTCAGACAGCTCTCACCATGTGGTGAGAGAAATGCCCAGTCACATCCTGACAACTTGAAGGGTTTGGCAGCTCTCTATCAAGTGACTTTGAGAACAGTATATTTGTCCCAACTACACGATGCCTATGTTGAGCCATCTTTCTCCTAAATGGGGACAGAGCAACCCATGTCCACAACACACCAGTCCTGAGACAAGCATCTTCAAGGTAAAACAGCACAGAGGCCTCCACATACAATGTGTCCAGACTTCGGAAGAACATGGGGAGCTTGTGCAATGTATATATAAGCAGGGCTATGCTCCACATGTTCTGACAGACTCAGGCATCTGTGAATACCTGAGCAACATGGATGTGAAGAGAAGCTCTCCATGTCTTCACAATCAGGGCCTGTGTGGTCCCTGAAGAAAAGGAAAGCACAATCAAGGTAACTCTTGTCTCTGTCACTTATGGAGCCCTTTCCCCTATGAACAAGACAAGATCCCCACCTACTTCTGACCCTCTCACAAGTGTGGAAACCCCTGCAGTGTGGTTGTGACCAGGGCCATGCACCTGTGGCAATGATCACAACCTTGTGCAGAGGCCTGCAAAAGAGGATGTGAACAGAACTTCCAGTATCCTGAATCTCCCAGGCATGTGTAGAACTGACAGAAAGGTGAGTATGTTCAGAATGCCTAATATATCCCAGCACACACACACACACACACACACACACACGTCACCAACACAAGCAGTTGAGCATTCCTGTGCAAACTGAAAGGTGACCAGTGCACTCCTGTGTCCAGACAAACTCAGGCAATGCGGCAAGATGTGAGCAGAGCCTGCATAGCCTGAAAACCATCATGTTCTGCAGAATTGTCTATGACATGGGTGTGAGCAGAACACTTTTCTCGTAACTTTCCCCATAGGCTTAGTGTCACAAGGAGCATGTGGCCTCCAGCTTGGAAAACATGACCACTGAAGTCACCTGCAGCAACTCCTAAAAGGACCATAAGAGCAGAACCAACGTATGTTCTGAACAATTCTGGAACATAGCACCAAGGCATGTCCTCATTACCACTGGAATATACACTTGTGTAACACACTTGATATTCTGCCTTAGTCAGGCCAGTAGGGGGCCCTGTAGAACCAGGGTGTGAGTAGAAATTCCAATACTTGATCTCAGGTGTATGAGGACTGCTTGAAAACTGTAGATGTGGCTAGAGTCTCCCTGCATGTCCTGATTACCCGGGGTGGTGGTGGTGCGCTGTACAGTAGACATGTGAGTGGGATCCTCATAAGCAGATGAACTCAGGCAGGTGTGCAGCACTCCATGATGAGGATATGAGTAGCACTCTGCACTCCTCATGCTGACCATCTGTGGCCTGTGTGGTACCCCACCAAGTCTCCATCACAGCAGGGATGTATTTATACAACATACCCATAATGTGCACATGGCCAGATTCCTACCCCAGCTGCACTGTCTCAGACAGGAGGAATCCTACCCGATGCGCATCTGAGGTGACACCCTCAGATACAGAATATTGTAGGTGTGAGCACAATTCTGCAGAACACAGACATGAAGACCAATAGTAGCAAACCTACTTCTACTAAGACTATGACCATTGCACAGTGTGGTTTTCCCTGAGAGCCCCATGATCTCACTGCCTGGCTGTAGAAAGGGCCCTCTATAGAATAAATGTGAGGAGGGATCCTAGGCCATGTGAAGAACCTTACACATTGTAAACTTGACCTCAACAGCCACTGTGTCCCATCTGCTAAGACTTGTCTCATGATTTGTGAGATGTCACCATCAATCCAGCCACCTAGCCCAAGGTCAGAGTCCATTACAGGGCTGTGAGCACACTTCCTCCTCTTCCGACCAGCCCATCATCCTGTGTAGCACCACACAGGCTCATTGTGAGAAGGGCCACTCCACCAAGTCTAGATGATCTCAGGCACTGGTGGAGCCCCAGACAATGTGGAAGTGCTTACAGACCCTCCATCTCCTGACCAGCGCTGGTGTGTGAGCCCTTTACAAAGTCATGTAGAATAGAGCCTGGACATGTCATATGCTTCCCCAACATGCAAGCAGCCCTGTACAAAGAGCACAGGAGAACAGGTACACCATATCCAGATCAATGGAGACCTGTGGAAAACCTCTACCACATGGGTAAGACCAGACATGCCCAGCATGTGGTCATCAGCTTGCCAAGATGTGCAGTCTTCCTCCATGTGAATGTGAACAGAGCCATCCTGCATCTTCAGCAGCTCAGTGCTACCTGGAAACCTGTGCATCTGGAATTTGAGCAGAGACACATCATGTCCTGACAACCATGGGCCTGCATGGAGCTCTCTGTCACCAAAATGTGCACAGAGCCTCTCCATGGCCTGACAATCACAGGCATGTGTGGAGCCCTGGACAAGGTGGACATCAGCAGCCCAACTATCTGCTGACCATAGCAGGGGTTTGGAGCCCTATGTCAGAAGGAGGTGCTGACATGAGGTTTGTGATGTCTGAAACCTCTCAACAGGCAGCAGAGAATTCACTGTACAGCATGAATGTGAGCACTGCCTCAGTTCTTGGAGCAAATCCAGTGAAGAGGATTCCTCAGCTGTGTGGAGGACAGCAGAGCACCCCACATCCCATCCACACTCCTCATGTGTGCAGTCCTGCGAGTCAAGTGCCCAGGTCCTCATCACATCACTTGTGTGTGGGTCTCTGCAAAGAGAACATGGAAGCACAGCCATCCCCTCTGTCCTCCTCCTCTCTTGAGTGTGGGTCTCTAAAAAATATGCATGTGAACATGAACCCAACCCACATCCTGGTGACCTCAGACCTGTGTAGAACCTTGTACCATATGACTGTAAACAGAGCTCCCCATGTCCATGTCCTGACCTCCAAGGCTGTATATGGAGCCCTGTACAATTTGAGAGTAATCCCAGCCCCCTCCCAGAAACCATGTCCTGACTCCCTCAAGTGTACGTGGAGCCCTCCGCAACGTGAGTGTTACCTGAGCTCTGCCCTTGTCTTAAGCACCTATGTGCGCAACCAGACTGTTACAAAGTGACTGTGAGCAGAGCCTCTCACTGTCCTGAATACTCAGGCATGTGTGGGGCCCTGTGCAATGGGACTGTGAGCAGAGCCTCCCCCATGTACTGACAACCTCAGGCACTGGTGGAGCCCTGGACAAGATGAATGTGGACACAGCCCTTTCATGTACTCACAACCTCAGTGATGTATGGTGCTGCTACAAAGAGATGGTGAGCAGAGCCTGACATGCCCTGGACATCAGCATCATGCCTGGAGCCCTGTATGGGATGGAGGTCAGAAGAGGGGCACCATTTGCTGACTGGCCCTCTCAGGTGAAAACTTTCTAGGACACAGAGGAGAGCAGAGCTGTGTCAGAGTGGTGCTCATCTTGAACATGTGGAGCCTTCTCAAGATGCAACATGGATGGAGCAACCCAATGGGTAAACACCTCTGGCATGCATGGAACCCTCTACTGGGCAATGGACACTGTGCCCACACTCACGCTGACCAACTCAGGCTCCTGGGGAGCCCTGTGCAGCACACTTTGTTGCAGTCCTCATTCCTGTCCAGACAAGCTCAGGCAGGAGTGCAGCCCAACCAGGTGGGTCTCACTGCCCCAAGTATAGAGCCTTAGACAAGGAGGATGTGAACATGATTCCTCTGTGCAAACTTCTGCTGTGATTGTGAGCCCTCTGCAAGGTCAGTGGAAGCACAGGTCATAAGTTTCAAAACTCTAAAATAGCTACAGACACCTCCACTGCATGATGTAAGAATCACCACATCACATCCTCATAACTTGAGGTATTTCTGAGCTCTCTACCAAGTGCCTTTGGGAACGGCTCCTTCCCATGTCCTAACTACATCACAGCTCTGTATTGAGCCAGCTTCCACCTACACATGGCCACAGTATCCCATGTCCCCACCATGTCAGGTTCCTGTCGAGTACTTGCTAGGTGAATGTGGACTGAGGATTCCACATACCATGTGATGGGACTTCGGGAGAATGTGGGGCATCTGTGCAATGCACATAGGAGCAAGGCCACCCATCACCTTTCCTGACACACTCAGGCACCTGTGAACACCTGAGCACCATGGATATGAAAAGCAGCTCTCCACGTCCTGAAAATTGTGACATATGCTGTCCCTCCGCAAGAGGAAATCACAACCAAGGCAGCTCCATCTCTGTCACCTATGGAGTCCTGTCCCATAAAGACAGCACTGGAAAGCCACCACCTTGTCAACCTCTTGGAAGTGTGGAAATCCTCTTCATTGTGGTTGGGACCAAAGCCATGTCCCTGTTGTGATTTTGCCACCTGTGTGTAGAGGTTTCCATAACAAGGATGTGAACACAGGCCAATATCCTGAATTCCTCATTCACGTGTAGAACCCTCTGCAAGGTGAGTACGTGAGGAACACACTCTATACCCCAGCACACACACACATGCCCACACACACACACGCTCGCTATCTCAGGCAGCTGTGCAGTCCTGTGCCAACCCAGACTTGAGCAGCAACACTGACCTCCTATATCCTGACCAAGTCAATCACATGCAGCGTCTGGGAGCACAGCCTGCATGTCCTGCTGACAATCACTGCGTGCAGAATCATGTACAGCATGGATGGGAGTCGCACATCTATCAGCTGACCTTCTCCTGACCTTCTCCCACATGCATGCCCCAGGGTCACAAGGAGCATGTGATCATGGCTTGCAAGACATGACCACTGAAACCACTTGAAAAATCCTCTAAGATCACTGTGTGAGCAGCAGCAACCCATGTCCTGTCCACCTGTGATAAGTAGCGCGAATTCATTTCCTCACCACTTTAGAATATGCATGGGAGCAACGCACTCCATGCTCTGCAGAACACACAAAACTGTGGGGCCCCGTAGAACCTGGCTGTCAGCACAAACCCAGGACCTGAGCTCTTTAGGTGTAAGAGGACACCTGGAAAAATGAAGATATGACCAGAATGTCTCTGTAGGTCCCATCTCTCTGGCGTGGTGGTGATGCTCTGTAATCTGTACATGTGAGTGGGGTACTCCAGAAAGGGAAAATCTCAGGTACATGTATAGCCCTGTATGACTAGGATTTGAGGAGCACCCTGTCACCCCTTGCAGTGACCATCTGTGCCTGTATAGCAGTCAGTACACTGTGGATGAGAGTGAAGCCCTCCACTGCATGGCCTCCATATCACCCACACGGTCAGACCCCTATCCCACCTTCACCATCTCAGGCCTGAGGAATCCCACCCAGTGTGCATCTGATGTGACACCCCCAGACACAGAACATCACAGACGTAAGCAGAGTCCTGCAGACAGGGACATGAACACCAGTCCCGCTATAGTGTACCTAACTTCTAAAGATAGTATGATCCCTGTCCAAGGTTGTTGTCCCCTGGGAGACCTCAAAAACTGGCTGTAGATGGGGCCCTCTTCATTACAACTGTGAGGAGGGCTGCTTACATCACCCTGAGCAACAGAACTGTAGAAAACTCATGCATTGTGGACTTGATCTGAACACCAAGCATGGCCCAACAACTAAGACTTTTCTCATGACTTATGCAGTGTCAACATCAATCCATCCAACTGCCCCATGGGGTGGAGTCCATGAAAGGGTTGTGAGCACACACACTCCTCTCCCATCCCAGTCCTGTGTGTAGCATTGCTCACCACAGATGCCAGCAGTGCCACTCCACCATGTCTTGATGACCTCAGGCACTGCTGGAGCCCTGCAGAATGTAGAAGTGCTTACAGACCCTCCATCTCCTGACCAGCACTGCTTTGTGTGACCTTTATAAGGTCAAGTAGAAAAGAGCCCACACATGACATGTGTGTCACTGTCATGCATGGAACAGTATACAAAGAAGAATCAACAAGTGGTGCAGCATTTCTGGAAAAATGTAGACCTATGGAAAATTTCTACCCCATTCATGTTACCAGAAATCTCAACACAAGGTGATCAGCTCTCAAGAGTCTGCAGGCCTCCTCCACAGCAATGTGAACAAAGCTACCCCATATCCTCAGTTCTAGGGGGAAACCTATGCATCTAGACTGTAAGCAAGGCTACAACATGTCCTGACAACAACAGGCCTCTTTGAAAAACACAACCAGCAGAATGTGAGCAGTCTCTTCGTGGTCTGACATCTGAAGGCAACTGGTAAACCTCTGCACAAGGTGGAAATGAGCAGCCCAACTGTTTGCTGACTGTCTGAGGGATTTGGACATGGGGAGACTGTGCAGTGCATATGTGAGCAGGGCTACCCCCCATGTGTCCTGACAGACTCAGGCATTTGTGAGCACCTTAGCAACATGGATAGAAGAGCAGATCTCCATGTACTGACAATCAGGGCATGTGTGGACCCTCCACAAGAGGAAACAACCACCAAGATGAGTCCATTTCTCATATACAGAGTCCTATTCCCCATGGACAGGACAGTAACGCCACCTTTTTCTTGCCATCTCCGAATTGTGGAACCCTCTGAAGTGTGGTGGTGACCAGAGTCACATGCCTGTGGTGACTATCACACACACGTGTGGAGGCCTCCACAGCAAAGATGTGAACAAAATTGCCAATATCCTGAATCTCTCATGCATGTGTAGAACTGTCTGCAAGGTGAGTATGTGCAGCACACCCAAGATGCCCCCACATGCACACACATACACCAACACACACACTAACACACACACAGGCTCACAATCTCAGGCAGCTGCAGAGCCCTGTACAAACATAGAGGTGAGCTGCACCCTCCTGTGTCCTGATAAACTAGTGCAAATGCATCATGACGTGAGCATAGCCTGTGAGCCCTGCTGACCTTATCTGAGTGCAGAACCAGAACTCTAGCTCTTCTCCCACATGCGCAACACTGGGTCCCATGGAGGATGTGGCCTGGGGCTTTCACGATATGACCCCTGAAGCCACCTGTGGAGCCCTCTAAAATGACCATATAAGCAGCATCAACCTGTGTCCCTACCACCTCTGGTAAGTAGCTCTAAGGTATTTCCTCACTGCTTTTGAATATGGTTGTGAGCAGCATACTCCTGTGCTGCCCAACTCAGGCAAGTGTGGGCCCTTAGAACCAGGCTGTGGGCAGAAACCCTAGGAGCTGACCTCCTGCAGTGCATGAGGACACCTGGTAAAATGTGGATGTGACCAGAATATCTCTGCATATCCTTTTTTCTGGGGTGCTAGTCGCACTCTGTATGATGCACATGTGAGTGGGTCCCACATGGGTGGATGAACCCTGGCATGAGTACAGCCCTGCACAAGGAGGATGTGAGCAGGGCACTGGCACCCCTTGTGCTGACCATCTGTGCTCCATATGGTGCCCGTTGCACTGTGGATCAGAGTGGAGCCCCATCCAGTCCCTACTGAAACAGCAATTTATTTATTTGAAGCCTCCACAGCATCCTCGCTGTCAGTTCCCCACGCCCTCTGCACCATCTCAGGTGAGTGGAGTCCTGCACAATGTGTATTTCACGCATGTGGAGCCCTGTATGTGGATTTTAGTAGGATCCACTATCTCTTCATATGGGTGGTGTCTGCAGAGCTGTACACAACATGGAGAGGAGCAGAGGTCCTGACCTTTATCACATGGATGTGGATCCCTACAACACAGAACTGAGCAGAGCTCCACACAACCCCAGCTATCTAAAGTACACAGAGAACCCTGAGCAGTGTGGCTATGAGTCAAGATCCCCATGGAGGACCACTTAGATGTGGGTGGAGCCCTCTGCCAGGAGGATGAGGGCAGAGTCCCTGACTCTCCTGACCCTCTCAATGGTGTGTGGAGGCTTCTTCAAGGTGGATCACGGCAGAGCACCCCCATGACCTGACTGTCAGTAGGGGGCCTTGAATGCACCATCTAAACAAAGGAAATGAAGCCAAACAGCAAACAACTTCTGTGAAGAAAATTTAGCTAATACAACAGCCTAAGCTCTGCTTCACTCCCCTTGTGTAACAAATTGTCTTCATATCTTTCTATATCATTGCAGCCAAATAAAGGATCATCTGGACAGTCAACTCAGGACCACAGTGAGATCAGCTTTCCTGTCACACACTTAACACATTGCAAAGCTGAGAAAAGGCCCAAGATTTCGACACTTGAGCTGAAATGTAGATCCCTATGGTAAAACTGTTGCAGTCACTGACCCATTTCAGAACCAATCTTTCAAGTTTGAATTAGGCTTATGGTACAGTCTGAATTGGGAAGGTGAACTGAATACAGCCCTCCATGAACTATCAACCTGCATGGCCAGAGCAGGACTGATGGGCTGCTGCTCAGGACACTGTCAATCCTCCTCATTTCAGCAAAGGCCTCTTGGTGACATCTTATGAAAAGGTTCAACAGTGCAGCCCACACACCTGTATGGCAAGTAAGCTGTTTACCAAACCCTCAACATGGAACACAAACATGGTTCTGGGCCCTATGCAGAGACAAGCTGGATGTGCCAGCCACAGCTCAGTTCAGGACAACAGCAAAGCAATGAGGAATGGGTGGCTCTCAGTTTTCTCCATCGATATCTGTCTGAGACTGAAGACATCAAGCACCTGAAAATGCATCCATGTCACTGGTTTGAGAAATGTTTGGCTTATGTTCCTTCCTTGATCACCCACTCCAAACACAGATCCCAAAGGATCTTTGCAAAGGGGAGGTTAACACTATAATGCTGGTGCCACTCACCAAACACAACCACAGTTGGATGGAAGGCACACAGTGACACCCTGGAACTCACTATGAGGGTGACCCCTGGATCTTCCCACCAGTCCAACTCTGCTTCATTCTGACTTCACAGCTGTGTTTCTCAGTTCTTCCTGGGGGATATACCAGGCCCATGGTACAGAAGCTCGTTAGAGGACTCACAGGACAAATGGCATCTGTATATCCTGTGGCCATTCATACTACCTCCCACTGGCTACCACACAGACAAAAATGGGTCAAAGCTATCTGCTCAAGATGACTCACTCAGGGAAATTTCCTGGCTTAATCCTAAAGCTGGCAACTCCAGAGCACTGCCCACCACCCAGTGCACCTGAGATATTTGTGCTGAAGCACTCGGGCAATGAGGAAGGCAAATCCTTGCTACCCAGTACAGAAGGGCAGGCTCAGTTCTAGTGCCTTTATTCAAAAGTTCATGGAAAGCATGAAAGCTACAGAAGAATTCTGGTACAAATTCCTTATGATGAATATGATTGTAATATATTTGAAATGTATCAATAAAGGTACGTATGAAAGGAAAAAATAAAAATAAAAAAGGATTCTCACCGTATCAAATTGTAAAATGTACCTGGGCTTCCTCTGTCTTTGGGCCTGCTGCACCCTGTGGCCTCCAATGCCACTGGGAGCAGTTACACTGGCCCACATAAGGCGGTTCACCCAACTCCACCTCTTTTAACTGCCAGGAAGGAGGAACAATTGCCTTCATTAAAGATGCACTAATTCCAAGTAAGCTGTTACCATCTTTTCATGAGAGGAGAAAAAAATAAAAACCACTAATAGGAGCTTGTAAGTGTGTGGGGCAACTGACAGAACGAGAGTGTATTTGGAGAGATCAGCTTGACACAACATGTGCTCCTTCACCCACTGGAGGAAGAAGAACTGGGAGACCTCAGAGGGCCCACCCCACCACAGGAGTGTGACCCACATGGGCCATGAAGCACCCCACAGCAGTTTGTAAGCAGACTCCCCACAGCACGGTGAGACCCCTACAAGGGTCAGATGGAAAATCAGGCAGTGGAGAGCCAGGGTGTGGCCTTGACCTCTAAGAGACACATTCTCACACAAGCACAGAAGTTTCTGGGTTTAAAGATAGCAGGACTTATTTTCTCAACTGTGACTAAGTAGCAGACTTCTATGTTCATAGCTTAGGTTCTGCTGAGCTATCTCAATGTCTTAACCAAGTGCTTATGGAAAAATAGCAGGCAAGTAGAACATCTCAGCAGAAAGCTCAGCTCCCACATGAAGAGGCTCCAGCTCAAGGTGAGGATGGAAAAATGAACATGAGGTCAGGGGAGGCTCCTCCATTCATGGTGTCACCTGAGACAGTATGAGCTGGGTGGCATAGTGCATACCTGTAATCTCTGCACTCAAGAGGCTGAGGCAGGATGACTGTATTGTCCACTCTCACCTATGGCTGCTATACCTGACAAACACAGTGTACATTCAAGGTAAATAATGTGATGTCTTTGTATGCGTCTACGCTGTAAACTGAGTTCCACATCAAGTGAATGAACACATCCGTCACCATTCCATGGTTCCCAATGGAGTGTACAGGCACTAGAGATACAGGCACTTTAGGGCCACATGGCTCTAAAGCTGAGCTGGATGCTGGTGGCCTCCAGCATTTTCCATGTCAGGCTTCTGCTCTGCCCCTTCCCTAAAGTACCCACGTGTACAGCTACACCTACATACCTCACACACGCACACACCATCTCACACCTCACTCCTCACCACCATAGCTCCTGACCACCCTCCACAAAGCTCTTTTTCCTTTATTGAATCCCAGCTACACTGGGTTTCTTGTAGGTGGTGCCCAGGAACCTGTTTTCACTCCTGGATCTATGGATACCAAGGTTCTAGCTCACTTCACCTGCATCACCTCTCTGTACTGCGTCTTTGTCTTGGTTTTTCTCTATGGCATGAATCGCCTTCTGTGTGATCTTCTTATCCATCTTCCTGTCCCCTCTACAATGTAAGCTCACTGCATCCAAGTTGTGTCTCCTATTTTGTTCACTGGTATTAGAACAATGGCCACACACAAGAGGAACACAAGCAATGTTTATGAGAGAATAAAAGAATGAATGAATGAAAATGCAGAGCATTCTTACCATAGAAAGTCAACACTGTAAATACACAGCAGGTAATCAGGGCCCTGAGTCCAATCTGCAATTACAGAGTAAGACAGAAGTCAGAGCTTGAGTGAGGACAGTGGCTATGGTACCTGGAGCCTAGGTGTCCACAGGTCCTCCGCACGACCGGCCATGTGTTTATCACCAGGATTCTCACCCTCCTCAGTGCCCCCCCAGGGTCCTCCTCACCCCACATTGAGCACTTTTGGCTCCTGGCTTCTGAACACTCTGGACAAGCACATCAGTGGCTGAACCGCACTGGCAATAAGCATCTATCTGCACACAACTGTGCTCAAATGCGCATGCCCTTGGGGAATGCCTATGTGGGATTATCTCAGGCCTCATATCTTTTGCAAGTGCTGGCATGGGGTGCCTCCCATTGCCAATGCCTTCCTCCACCTTGCAGCTGACCAATGGCAATGCTAGGGTGAACCATGGTAGTACTCTGTCTTTGTGTTAGATTGTGGTGTCATCTCTAGGTGCCATAAGTTGCTGGGGACTCCTCTGGTTGACAAGGCAACTTGGTCACAGTTTGACTCTATGAATGTGGCTGCTGGCATCCAGCTAGTATCTATTGAAGAAAAACCAAGGTGCAAAATACAGATGTTAAAGATATAACACAGAGTTTAGAGATTGTTACAATAGTGCTTGTCACCATTGAAAGCATCAACAGCATTACATATTCACTGACACACAGAGGCAGTGCAGATCTGTCTGCCAGGGCACCCATGCAGGACCTTAGTTTGTCTCCTCCAGTTAGGAAAAGGCTATGGAGTAGCCCAAGGCCAATGACGGTGACAGCAGAGCATGACAGCAAAGAACAAACCCTCTATTTCATCTTCAGCACTTATAAATCATAATGTAGTTGGGTTGGTGGCACCAGCCTGTAATCCTAGTTACTCTGGAGAGTGAAGCAGTAGGATGGCAAGTTCCAGCCCTACCAGGGCAATTTACTGAGATCTTCTGTTAAAATAATAAAAATAATACAAATAAATAAATAGTAAGGTACAAGGGCTAGGAATGTAGTAGCTCAGGCTGGCATGTGTGAGGTCCTGAGTTCCACCTTCAACACTAGAGAAGAAAATAATTCCTGGCTCCTTCCTCAGATAAAAAAGAAAGAAAAGAGAGGAAATTAAGGTCTGGTTTATGGCATAAAATTGGCACTTTAGTGGTAAAAATAACATGAAGCCATAATCACAAGTAAAACCAAACCTAGGACTGTCACCATCACATTTAGGGCCATTGTCATTCAGGGACCAGTGGGTTCTGAAAGAAGCAGCTCAGGATTTGAAATCATGCACACAGATTCTGACTAGTTTAGGGGTCAGTGAACAGGATAATGGGGCCTCATCCTTGGATTCATAGCCAAGATGGATTAATGGGGATTAATTTCAACTGCAAGTAGAACAACCCTTGAGGAACTTCAGGAAATTCACCCCAATCTATGAAATTACATTTATATGAGTCAGCATTTATTAGTGGTACCAAAGCCCACTGAGTGAAGAAAAGGCAAATCTTATGTGATATCCCACGCCCCAAATTATAATTGCTTATGGATTAAACCCAGTAGGCGTAGAAATTAGTTGTGTAACTAAGAAGACAACAATTTTGTTTTGAGACAACAATCTCACTATATGGTCCATATGGCTGTGATCTCAATACATAGGGCAGTGTGGCTTCCAACTTAAGATCAGCCTGCCTCAGCCTCCCAACTGCTAAGAATACAGGGATGTGTTACCACACTTGGTGAAGTCAACACTATGAAAAGTCAGGAAAAACAATTTAGATTTTCATTACACAGTGCATGGGTGACCTATTCACCCATCCTGAAACACTCTGGGTCATGAGGGGTAGCTTCAGTAACTTGCCAATGTGAGGTCCAGTTCTCAGGGTCTCAGTCTCTACAGGGCTAGTGGCACATGGCTCTGCTTGCACAGCCTGTGATCCTGCACACTAGGAGGCCTGGCTCACTCCACAACCTGGGGGCTCTTGGTGTTCACTGGGTACCTCTCTAGCATGTTGTGTCTTCTGAAAGCAGGGCAGTCAGCACTACAGATATGACCTGCAGCAGTTTTCTCTTATGTGCACACGACCTAGAACTCAAAATCAGCTAGATGTGGTGGAACATAATTAAAAATCCAAGGTGAGGCAGGAGATGGCCAGTGTGGGAAACTTCACAAGAACTGCCTGATCCAGGTGCATGGAGACACCCAAATGGGTTCAATCCCCAGTACCGAAATCATTCAGATACCTAAGGTACCCAATACATTGGTGATGGTAATGTATAAGATGACATAGGTGACCAAAAAATTCAAAGCCACTAACCAAGGGAAGCAAAGCTCCTTCATACTGATAAAAGCCTGCAGTCTTCCACTTTTGCATCACAAAGAAAGGCAAAATTTAGCAACCCAGATCAATGTACCCATCCCTTGGGACAGTAGATGAGGCTCTGCTCTATGCCTCTGCCTTTGTCTGTCACAGGTAGAGGCTGGAGCTGTGGATACATCTGGTGCCTCATTTGTCACCATCCAAACCCAAACTTGGTCACTCAGGTATGAGAAGGTCACTCAGGTACACTAGGGGCACTGACTGAAGGCTCCAATCCCCACTGCCAGGCTACCTAGAGCCTCTCCATAGGGTGGCTTAGGACATGACAGGTGGTGTCCCTGTGAGTGAGGATGAAGGGGTACATGCAAGACACAAGTACATCCTCTTTTAATCTCCTCTCTCAAGTGACTTTCCATCATTTCTTCTGCGTTCTGTTCACAAACTCAGCTCACCCAGGGAGGGAGAGCACTTAGACATGGGCATCACCCAGGGTCACAGGAGAGAGTGCCCACCTCTAAGGTGCAAAGTTTGACACCATGGCCCTAGGACACAAAGGAGACCTCAGTCATGCCCATATCACTGAACACAAAAGATTTCACTCCTGGGTTGAAGCCTTAAGCTCAGGGATTCACACACTCTTTCCTCCCTGACACACCCATGTCCTGCCAGGACACCCAGAATCTTGCCACCTGCTCTGCCCCACGTACAATTAGCATGACACCACTGCAATGTCAAGACAGCTGTGCATCTAGACACTGTAGGTGCTCATGTGCTTCACCTCTCACCCTCCTTCCCACCCCATCCTGGTGTTTCTCCGTGGTACTTACCGCCTTCTGTGTGATCTTTTACATTTGTCTGTCTTCTTCAGGATGCAAACTCACACTAGATCAGAAATGTGTCTCTTATTTATTCACTTCTATTAAAAATTTTTCCAAATACAAAAAAGAAAAATCCGAAGAACATTTCTTGCAAGAACAAACAAATAGACGGAATGGAATGAAGAAAGGCAAGCTCAGGGCCTGCTGAGGGGACAAAGGAAGCACCAAAACCCTTTGCAGGTAGAGTGCTCCGAGTCCCATTCCACATCTGTAGAGGAAGAGAGACGCCACACCTAGGGTCACAGTGCTCGCCCCGGGCACCTGGAGCCCAGGAGATCTCAGCTTTTCTGCACTGGAGGTGAGGAACTGCCTGCCATGTCCCTTACATCCCAGAGGTCCCCCAAGCGCCACACAGCGTCCCCCGCAACCACGCGGAGAGGCCACAGCGCCCTACATTCGCGGGATCCCCAACCGCCTCCACTCTACACTCGCGTGCCCGGACCTGGTCATGGCTCACGCACCTACCGGACCCACAGGTGGGAGACCCACAGCAGACCCAGGCCCGAACTTCAGTTTCTCATCAGTCCCGCCTTCAGGCAACCGGCGCGTCCCATTGGGCAAGAACTGCCCCGCGTCTTCAACCGACCAATGGCAAGCGGCTGCCGCACAGAGGCTGAGCCCAGACTACCGGAGCGGGTGGCTTCCCTTCTTGGGAGCTCTCCTTCACTGGGAAAGGGGCCTGTTACCCAGGCAACGTGCCCTTAACCCAGACGCTGGACAGAACACAGGGGAGAAGCTCCACTCTGGCCAGAGAGGGTGGGCTGTGGCTGTTGGCGTCCTGCTGCTACTGACTTTTTAAACATGGGTACAAAGAACGGTGATTAAAAAGAAAAAGAGTAGGGATTGTTATGGAAGCGCTGGTCACCACTTAAACATCCACAGTGTTAGGAACCCTGACCAACACAGACAGTGAAGCTGTGTCTGCCAGAGCTGCAGCAGGTGAGATGTCTCCTGCAGGTGGGGGCGGGCAATGGCACCATCAAGGCTAAGGTCAGCTCAGATGCCAAAACCAACTTCTGTTTAGTCCTTCAGTTGTTAGGAATAATAATGTTGTATGACACGGTGATACACGCCTGTAATCCTGGCTACTACAGTGGCTGAGACAATAGGTTTGTAAATTGGGGCCCAGCCAGGGCAAGTTAGTGAGATCTAGTTCAAAATAATAAAAATAAATAAATAGTAAATGAAAGGGTTAGGCTTGTAGCTCAGCAGTAGAGCACTTACCTGCTTGGCATGTGTGATGCCCTGAGTTCTATCCTCAGCGTTCAAAAAAACTAATTTTGGGCTCCTTCTCCTATGGGACACAGGGTTAAGAAGAAAGAAAAGTGTAAAAAGTGCAAAACAGAACCTGGTTTATAGCACGAATGTGATACTTTAGTAGTAAAATATGATAATGTCAACAACCAGCAGAAAAACGAACCTGAGGAATGTTAGTGCAGCATTTAGGTCCATTTTTACGCAGGATCAGTGGGTTCTGGAAGAGGCGGCTGAGAAATTGAAATCCAGACAGGGATGCTGACAGGTCTGTGGTTCCAGGGACTGGAGACAGGGGGCCCATCTTTGGGTTGGGATTGAGAAAAGCTACAGAGAAGTGGGGAGTTGAAAGCAGTAGTAGACTAGCCCCTGGGGATTTATTCAAATTCACCTGAACTTCTGCAACTGAGTTTTTGTGAGTCAGGTTTTATTACTGATCCCACTGGATAGGTGAGAGAAAAAAGGGAAATTCAAGAATGTGATATTGCTTGCCTCAAATTATAATTGCTTATGGATTACATCCAGCTACCCATAGAAATTCACTGTGTACCTAAAAAGAAAAAACTTTTTCCTTTTTGTTTTTTCATTTGATTGAGAGATTTGGTGTATAGTCCATTGTGACCTACATCTCAAGACACTCCTGCCTCAGCCTATTGAGGGCTGACATTACAAATATGTGCCACCACACCTGATAAGTGGAACACTGTCAAAAATAAGAATAACAATGTATGGTTTTCTGGCACAGTACTTTGATAACCTGCCCAGTCACACCAGATACTCTGATTTCATGGGTCACAAGGGGCAGTATTAGTCACTTGTCAATGTCAGGTCCAATGGTGAGCATCTCACTCTCTGCAGGACCAGTGGCATCATGGGTTTTCTATAAGTGGTAGAAACCTGATGCTGCTACAAAAAACCCCTTAGTTGCTGTTTCAACTCTGGGTGAATCAGACAACAAACTGCCTGGTGTTTTCCTGGAGGACAACTGTTTTGGTCTTAGAATTAAAACATGTCTCAGATAACTCACCTTTTCTTGAGAAATCTTGACTTCACATTAGGACAACTTATATAACCATTTGGCTAGAAAATTGAGAGTCTTGATGGAATTTACTACCACTAAATGCTGATAATTATTTTACTCTTATGTGGCTGTCTTCAAGTCTTTTAAGGGAATAAGACAGGTCATTGAACTTTGATAAAACTTGCAATATGGAAAATGTTTAAGTGATTTTCATATCTATGTACAGACTTTTAAGGTAATAGAAGAGACAATAATACTGAGTTAATTAGTCTCATTTCTATACGGGAAAGTATCTTTCCTTTTTCTATTATGGTTCATGAGGACCCATCCAAAGGACAAGGGTGCTTTAATAACAGGATACCTACATGTGAAAGAAAGAATTGGAATTCTTGCTCTCACCATATACAAATATGAACACAAAGTGCAACAAATATCTACGTGTAGGACCTAACACTGTGAAAATCTTGGAAAAAGATATATGAGGAACTATTCACAGCCTTGATTTGTGCAATTTTTTAGAGTATGTTTAATTAAAGAAGAAATGCATATAAAGGGATTCACCAAAATTAAAAATTGTTGTACCTAGAAATGTAGCTCAGTGGGAGACTGCCTCCCTGGCATGGGACCTATTACCAGCACTACAAAAATAATTTCTTTTACAATTTGCACATCAGCATCCACCATCAAGGATAGGAAAAGTCAGCTCTCAGATAAGAGAAAATATTTGAGAATAATATATCTGAGAACCTTCTGTATGAGTACCATGCCCAACTGATTGTGCCACTGGAGCTCCATGAGAAGGTTCTGATACCCAGGATATAAAGAAGCGATCAGTTCAACAACTTCCTTGGGCAATTCCTGGGCACTTTCGAGACCTATAAATTAATTCAGGGAAAAGAGACAACTTCACAATGTTGAGTCCTCCAAGAGCGGGGAGCATCTTTCCTTGATTTGCATCTACTTTTCAACCTTTGTTAGTCGTGTTATTTTTCCAATACAGGCTTTGCAGTCATCCCAAGTTTATTCCTAAGTATCTTATGGCCACTGCAAATGGAGTCTTCTCTTCCATTATCCTCTGGTTACTTTTATATGAATGGAAGCCATCGAATATTATGTTAGCTTTATAACCTATTCCCAAACCACGAGTGGGTAAGCTGTAAAATGTGCATTAGATCATTATGAGATTCGCTTTGCTTTTGATTTTCAAGATGGAAAAGTAATTGTAATTATTAAATCTATGTCTAATTTCTACAAGTGCACTATGTCAGTCCTGTGAATACACTTGAGATTTGCCAAAGAGAAGCTGGACACCTGAATCAATAGGAAAACACAAAGAATAATGGGCTTCAGAAGGCACTTACAACGTTCAAAATATATGATTTTTTATTTTTTATTTTATTGTGAAGGTAGTGAAATACAGCAAAACAAGACAGAACAAAGCCAATAAAAATGATATTGTCACAGAACTTCAGTGAAGGATGCTGGGATAACAGTTATAGGTTCTATAGTATATCTTGTTATCTTCACAATAGTTTTCCATTCAGTCAGGTACCACAAAATGAAACCAGAATGAGAACATTATAAGCCTGATCAAAACAGAATATTGAATAGAGCAAGACAATTGATCAGAACAAAGCAAAACAGTGAAAACAGTATTTGCCTTCAAAGACAAGATACATGGAAATCCCCCATGTTTGCTATATTGTATACGGTTATCCTCCCAAGAGATGCTCAGACCTCTGGCCTCAGGCAAGCAGAATTAACCCAACAATACAAGCATTGAGTTGTTCTATATGTGTTAGTTGCTATCAACTCCGAGTCTCCTAGACATTTGCTAGTTATTAAAGGCTGGAGCGGGGATATATATTTCTATTAATTATCCCAAATCTTTCTTTTGGCCATATAACAAGTAGTTTTATACACAATGACATCGTCCTACTTATCGTTACCATAAGCAAATGGAATCTTTGGTTTGTTTTGTTTTTTGTGATACTGAGGAATAACCCCAGGGTCTTCTCATTCACTAATATTGCGTCTTGGTTTTATAATTTTATTTTGAGGGAAGATAATGCTAAGTCACTAAATTGTGCAGGGTGGGATCAAGTTTTCATCCTCCTTCCTCAGACACCCAGAAGACTGGGATTGTAGATATTTGCCACCACAGAAGTTTTCAATGTTATTCGCTATTCCTCTGTTCAAACACAGTTCATTACTTCTTTTAGTATTAGAAAATAAAAACCAGAAATGAGCCTGCCTTGAACTTAGAATTCAAATAATTAAACATCAGTAGATGTACTAATTCTGTCATTCTTCTGAGAGGTGTTGTGTTGTGCTGTGTATTGTTTTGATTTTGATACTGAGGATTGAACCCAGGATCCTGGGCATGGGACGCAACTCCTCTGCTATGGATCTCCACACCCATCCCACTAACGGGTGTTTCTGTAGGAATTTCAGCAGCGCTCACCAAGGCTGACTCCTGCAAAATACTCCTGAGCACCTGCGAAGCATGTCTGGCCCTCACCTCAAATAAAGGTGGTTCTCAGACTCATGGCAAAACTTAAAGCGATACAGTTCACTGAACTTAGTGTTGTTTCTTCAAGATTCTCCTCACACCTCCATTGCAACTGTTCCTTATCTTACATTCCACTAGATCGTGCATCTTATGTGGCCAGAATCGAAGCTCATCCTCACTTTCAGAATGGTGCAGAGCATCAGGGGTGAACAAGCTTGGGAACCACTGCTTCAGACAAGACATCCAGGGCTCAATAACCTCAGCTCGACCCAGGTATGTGATATTGCAGTGGGGAAGGCAGACATGAATTCTGCAGAACAAAGATCAAAACCTTCCTGCCAGGCTGTTTTTCCTAGGCAAAGCTGAAGCAACACAGGGCTTTTGAAATGTCAGCTTAGTGAGAGCCTAGCATGATACAAGTGACTCCACAATCAGCTCAAAGGTTGCCCCAGCACCTAGTCATACAATGCAGTTACTACAATTTAAAACCTTTCCACCTGGCTGCTGTAGGAACATTAAGCCTTCTAATAACACATGTGCTTTAGGCAGCATTACAGAAAACAGAAAGAAGAGTCCTAATTCTTAACAAATATTCTAGTTTTTGCTAGGATTCACCAAAGCAAAACTATCTAAAAACCTACCTCCATGCCAGACCTAGTGTCCTACCTTAGAATCTCAGTTACTTAGGAGACTGAGGCAGGATGATTAAGTTTGATACCAGCCTGCTCAACACAGCAAGACCATGTCTCTTAAAAAATAGGTAACTAAAAGGAAAACATGCCTGAGTTTCTAGGTCAATAGCAGAGCAAGAATGTATACAAACCCAAGTATCAGAGATGGGGCATGAGAAAATGCTGTTAGTATACTTCAGAAAGGAATCTCCAGACTCAAAAGTAAACAGCTTTTGGTATGCTATTGGCATAACTTCCTAAAAATATGATTATAAAAATTATTTCTGCATCATTTACTACAGGAAACTCCATTACTAGGTATATTCTATGACCTCATAGTACAGCATAGCAACAAGGCCTTGAGCATTGCAGGTGTGTGCAAAGCCTTGTAAAACTAGGAGGTGACCAGAGTCTCCCATGTTTTGAGGATCTGAGGCAGGAATAGACATTTGTACAATGTCCTAACTAAATCTTGGCTACCACTGGATTCCTGGACAATGAGATGGTAAGCAGTTCTCCCACACCCTCACCCCTAATGCAGGCATATGGAGCCACCAGCAAGGTTGGGAATTTTTCAGCTACTTGTGTAGAGACTCCCCACACCATGATCTGACCTGTTCAGCTACTTGTAGAAGCAAGGAGGTGAACATGGTCTTGTGTCTTCATCATCTGAACGGTGTGCAGGCCACTAAAATAAGAATCTGATCAGAGTGATCTATGTCCTGATGTACCCCCAAAGAATAGATTGTGGCCACTGAAATTTGAGGTTAGAAGTGAAATGAATAGAGAAGACTCACACAATGATTTTGAAAAGATGATCATAAATTTGTTATGAAAGTACTGCTGCAGGATTTAAGATAGAGGAGTGACCAAAGGGAAAAACAAGAGGGCTTTATTTTAAGTGTACACTGGCTCTGCAGATCAAAGTGCCTGAGGAAAGGACAGAGGACAGGTTCCAGGGTTTACACATTTGGTTAAGAGAATTGTGGTCTTTTGCATGGAACTTGCAGACAGGCAGAAGAACAAAGGCAGTTTGTCAAGATTTGACAGTTTTGTATCTTGGTGGTCCTGCTCAGACACAACAGGATGTTATGGGAAAAGGAAATTTATAAAACTTGACATACAGAGACACAAGTTACAGTTTTATTTCCCCCATGAATGGTGTCTACAAATGGGTTTTAATAGACAGCATCACTATAATTATCTTTTACTTTGGTAGTGGGGGGCTTTGTTCCCCATTGGGCTTATGTAGAACTACAACAAAAAGGAAGAGACTTATGTGGTTGTTGTAAATGCATGACAATCCTCAACATCTGCCATGCATCAGCTGGTCAGCCTCTGGAGTGACCAGAGCAGGGTTGTCATCCTCAAACTTCTGCTGTGCGTATACTAGTCAGCTTATGGTATGAGTAGAGCAGGGCTGTCATCAGTGGTGATGGTCACTCTCCCACAGGATCAGGAAGTTTGCTTAGTCTGGATCCTGTTGGCTGGTCCATTTGTCTTGGGTTGTTGGTTTCAGCCAGCTGTGGTGGATCCAAGGCACAACTGCTGCACCATTAACTGCAGTGGGGATAGAGGAGATTATGGTGTAGGGACTATGCTATATGGGACAAGGGTCGTAGGAGTTAATTTTTTGACTTAAGAGTTTCTGGGTTTCAAGGTGTAAATTAAGTGTGTTCACCTTATAGACATGTTTTCCTGTACCCAGCCATGGATAATTTTCATGGTAATCCCCAAGCTTGCATCTGTCTTACAGTTAGTTTTTCTAGTTTCTGGAGATAACCTCTAATTTGACTTATAATTGGGGATGGCCAGACATACAAGATTTGATAAGGGAATATGTGGTTCTTTGGTAGGTGTAAATTAGGCATGGAGGAGAGCTCAGAGCACAACTTCATCCTATACCAAGGGTGTTTCTTAACAATATTTTTTCAGACTTTTGTAATGTCTCACACATTCTGTCTCTCAGAGCTGTGAGGCCAGTAGGCTGTATGTAGTTTTTATTTTATTTTTAACATCTGTGTGAGCTCTTGAACTGTCTCAGCCATGAATGCTGGCCCAGTGTCAGATCTCACATTTAGGGCCAGTTCAAATCTTGGGATGATAACCTTTAACACTACCATTTTCAGTTTTAGTGCCTTCTCTGTCTGAGTTGGCAGCTTTGACTTACTACGATCAACATACGTTAATACCCTCCCACTTATGGCAGCACAGTGAGTTTCACAAGGAAGTTTTCACACTGGGTGGAACCATCTTGGATACCTGGGACCTGTCTATCCCTTGTTTTACATTGTTTTGTGCACGGGTTAGATAATGTCTTTTAACAGCTCCAGTCACTGGAGTGAGCCATGTTGCACATTGTGATGATTCAGTAATGTCTCTCATGCCATTTTCCCATGCAAAACATGCTCAGATACCTAAGGGCTATCATTTGGGGTATAGCCAGTCTCCTGTCACAGAATCTCCATATTCTCACCTGATTAATTCTCAGGCTCCTGGGTGAAGTGTTTCTTTTTAATTGAAGTATAATTTGAGGTCTCTAGGAGTGAGGCTTCTGGAATGAGGGGTTGTGCAGGACCTCATTTTTGTGTTTTGAAGCCACCATAACACCCATTTTGCTTCTCTGTGTGCATTTTGGTTTGCTTAGGCCTACATCATACCAGCCTGTAGATGTCCCCTGCATCGTACAACAGCTACTTTCATTGGTGTTCACATAGCACTGAGGAACTGTGAAATTTTCTGTTTTGTATCTGTTTTATTGATCAGTGAGGATCCCTCCTTCCTTGTATATAATCCCATGAACATGGAGCATAGCAAAGGCAGACTTGAAATCAGTATAGATGTTAACCTGCTGGTTCTTAGCTTGTGAAAGGGCCTGTTGGTTACTAATTCAGGCCTCTGACTAGTGGTTCCAGTAGGCAAAGACTGGGCCACTACCATGGAGTCCAATGTCAACATTTCATAGCCTAGTCTTTGGCCCGCTTCCAATACAAAACTGTTTCTATCTGCATCTCTCTGAGGCAGATCTGTAAGATCTCCATGGCTTGAGATGACCTCATTCACAATTTCTGCTATCATGAGGGAAGACTCCTGGATGGACCAGAAGCCAAGTGGACAAGTTAAATGTGTTTCTCATCTCTAGATTTATGTAGAAATTGTCACATAAGAGCTCCTACTACTGAATCATTTGGATTTGACAGCCCATGGCATCCCTTTTAGTTCATTAAGGTTATAACTGAGTGTGTTATCTGAATGGTCAATTGTTGTCCCCAAGTCAACTTGCCAGCTTCCTGTGTCAGTAGGGAAGTGCCCTCAAGTGCCCTGAGTGTGGCAGCCATCTTGGGCTTAGGAGTCTGTTTTGACAAGTAGCTCAGCAGACCATATGAGGATCCTATGACCAGGGTTAAGACTCCTTTTTTTCCGCACATGGACATAGCGGAAGGAAGGCTTGGTTATATATGACAATTGTGAGCCTTGGGCTTCAGTCAGAGCCTCTTTAATTTGATTAAATATTTTCTCCAGGACAGCTTTCCAAAGGAGGAGCTCTGTTTTCTCCCACTTTGTTGGCTTATCTGGATATGGCCCTATATATTTTTGTTTGTTATTTTCTTTGTGGGTCTATAAGGATTAACATCATAGCTTTTGGTCAGGCCAGCTTCAAAGCTACATTTCCTTGTGGCCCAAAGGTAACTTGACCTTGGAAGTTTTGAAGTAACCCTCTCCCTAACAAGGGAACTGGATAGTTTAGAAGATATAGGAACTCATGTTGGACTTGCCATCCCCTCATGACACATCTTTTATGCTGACAAAATGGTCAGTTTTCTGGGACATTGGTGGCTCCTGCAAGTCACATTTTTCTTAGAAAATTGTGCATTGGGTTGTGTCATTACCACATACTCAGCTCTACTATCCATGACCAAAGCCATCAGTTAGTTTCCTATTTTTATTTATTTGTTTTTAGTTCCGTATTTTTATGACCATGGACTATTTGGTGCCTAGGAGGATGGAGCCTGGTCTGGCCTAATGTTGACAGCTTTTGTTCTCCATCAGTCTGATCAGGTTTGCTTCCTGTTTTCTCTTTGAACAGATATTAGTGATGAGGCCTCTGGTCCTTAGCCTCCATTATCCTTTTTTTTCTCTGAGCATTCACCCATTTAATGTCCTAGCTTTTTAAACTATACAATTTGTTTGGTTTCTCTCTGTGTGTGTGTGTGTGTGTGTGTGTTTAGCTCACTTTGTTCTCTGTGTTGGTCTTCAACTTACCGTGATCCTCGCGCCTCGGCCTCCTAAGCCTGGGATCACAGGTGTGCACCACCACACCTGGCTAGCAGTACACACTTTCATTTCAGGCTAGCTTCCCATAGCTCTTGGGTGCCTGTCTAGTGAGATGTTGGTTTTGTTTTGTTTTCTTTCACTCCTCTTGGTGGCCTCTGTCTTTTCCTTGTGAGTCCTGCTGCTAGCAGATCTGTCTTTTTTATAATCTTTAGGTCACCTTTGATTGAGTATTTTGTGGCACTCAATCTAAAGCTGCACAGGAGAGATAAGAAAGAGACAAAGTAGGAAGAAGCCTTTAATGCAGGCATGGGAGAGTTTTATAGGGGTGCAGTGGCTCTGCACAAGAACAAAGGTGTGGGACTAATTTTATCAGTTTTGGCTGGGGGGAGAAGTTAGGGAGGTGAGCAAAATGACATAGTAACAGTGGATTAGAAGGAGCATCTGCCTGTGCAAAACGAGCCAGAAAGACTTACTGGGGGCTGGAGGTAGAGTCTTGGCTCATTGTGGAGTCTTGGGACTAGAGAGTACTTGGCTCAGGTGCAAAAAGGGTTGGGTGGTTTATCTCTGGAATGAGAAGGAGAACATAGAAGTTACTCTTTGAGAGATAAGCTGTTTCTCTGGGTCGTGTACGTAGTGGGGTGGATGTCTTGTTACAGATAGCCAAGTCCTGGGTTAGCAGAACCTATCATTCCTATCTCTCTTGATTTATGGGTGAAGAGGGGCAGTGCTCATCTTAGACTGCTTCCTGCTGGACAGGGGCAGCACAGTGGGGCTGTGGCAGTTGTTGGGGTGATGGGTCAGCTCCAAGTAGCAGCTTGTGCCAGGGCTCTCAGCCAGGACAAGGAGCTCTGGGAGTGAAAGTCTGTATCCTGTACTGAAGAAACCTTGGGGGGAAACAAAAGTTTAAAAAGACAAGG
>PVLA01014329.1:0-31166 GCA_004027455.1 Hydrochoerus hydrochaeris | reverse complement strand
GAGGAGAGGGAGGGGGTCCTGGGGCTGCGGGGCCTCCCGGGGAGAAGACAGGGTGGGGGAGGGAGCACTGCGGGGCGCCCCGGGAGGGTCCAGGGGGATCCGGGAGGAGGATGGGCGGGGGCTGGGGCCCGAGGGGTCAGGGCCGGGGCTGAGGGTGCCGAGGCTCCCCGCGCGGACTCTGGGGTAAGGTGGCCCGAGTGGCGGTCTTGCCGATTCCCGCGGGCCGCAGCGCGGAGCCGCCGGCCTAAGCAGGCGTCCGTCCGGGAGGCCCGGCCCCTACTGCCCTACCTGCGCCAAGTGTGCCGCCATCGCTGCGCCGAGCCTCGCTGTCCCGGGCCGCGTCGCCGGAACCTTGCCGCGCCGCTCGCCCCGCAGCCCCGGCCCGGCCCCCTCAGCCGCCCCCCGGGACCGAGGCCGCCGCCGGCTCCGCCGCTGCCATTTCACCCGCTGACAGGAGCCGCTGCTCCGCCTCCGAAGCCCAGTCAGCCAATTCACCGCCCCCAGACACTCTGGCTCCGCCCACTATTTAGGAGTGACGGAGTAACTGGCCAATCCGTAGCCATCCCGTGAGGCGGGCCCTGGTTACGGTCAGAAGGTTGCAGCCTCCGAGTAGATAAGCAAATAGAAATGAAGAAAATGATGACGGACGGATCGATTTACCTATGAAAATGAGAAATTCTGTTGATCAACATCTGCACAGGCCAATAGAAAGGTACGAAGGTGTGTCTCTGAGGGAAGGCAGCGTCCCTGAAGAACCCTGGGCAGAGGGAGCCAAGCTTAGGGCACTAAGCCCCGCCCAGGACAGGGCTTTCTGTCCAATAATGAGACTGCCTGAGATGTCCCTTATTAGGGTCCTGGCAACTGTTGCGGTGCTATGAGGATTGACATCTAGCAAGCCAAAGACCTTGAAGGAGGGCGGGGAATTGATAACCTCTGACCAAAGGAGTGGAGAGATTGGTGCGAGATTGGCGTCCTAGGCGGCGGGGCTTGAGGCCTGAGTTGAATGAAATGAAGGTGTGGCTAACGGAGGGGCGTGGCCTAGGCCAACGATGGGGTGGGATCAGGGCAGGGACAGGCTGGTGGGTTGAGTCTGAGAAGGGGCGTTGACAGCACGCGCATTCTCCGTGCAGGCCTTGTGTTGTGCGCGGGGAGGTAGGGTTGGGGAGGAAAGCATGGAGGAGGACTGGGGTCTGTGGCTCTGCTTCTGGCCGGGTTGAGTACCTTCCGTGAAGATCCCAGAGTGCGGCATGTTTATCAAAGCACGGATCGCGCTGTGATCACTATTTACAACCCTCTCCACATCCTCTCAGGCTGATAACTCCCATTTGGGGTATGGATGTGGTTGGGGAAGAAAGGCCTGGGTTAGGTCCCCCATGGATCCCTGTGTGACCGAGCAGGGGTCTTACACCTGGGAACGCTTTAAAAATATTTGATAAATGAATAAATGGACTCATGATTCTTTTAACAGGCAGGGAAAAAGTGGGGATCACTAGCTGAGAGAGGGCTGTGTAGGGGGCCAGACACTGACAGCCGGCAAGATTTAGCAAAATAGACATTCACCCCAAGATGAGAGGATGGGCTTTGGAGAGGGAGAGGAGAGAAAGGACTGTGTCACAGAAAAGAGTGTGACATAAGTTTGGAGCGGAGGCTGAAAATGGGGAGACCAAATTAAACATAAGGTCTCTAGGACGGGGATTGACAGGACCTTCAATGTCTGACATCCTGTGATTGGAGATTCTGTGTGGTGTTTTGAGCTGCAGCTGATACACACACATATTGATGGCCTCGGTCCATTTCTGTAACAACTTCCCTCTCTCCTTCCTCTTCCTATTCGTTACACACTTATTACAATTCTAGAACTATTGAGAAAAATCCCCAAAACATTTCTAAAAATCCTGGTGATAAAAATAAATATAATGCATTCCTTCTCCCTTCTCCCTTCCCGTGCTGCTTTCCCTATTTTTTTTTAAAGAACAAATCTATCGTTTTAAAGCCAGTTTATGTGTTGGGCTTCCATCATAGAGTACTAAACTAAAGTCAATCTCAATGGCATTGTCCCTTGATTCCTACGTGGGTTTGGAAGGGGGCCATAGACTGCCCCAAGGACAGGTTAGGTATTGAATCAGGAGGGAAGGGTGAAGCCAGGTAGGTTGGAGGCCAAATGAGCAGTAAGGGGCAGTTCCTGAGCTGGCTCTCTAGGGTCCCTCAGTGTGGGGATCTGAGGAGCCATCACAGGGCCCTCAATGTGGGCTTCACCAGTATCTGAAATTCTTCCCAGAAATGATGCCCTCAGGAAACAATAGCATATAAAGGAAACAAACTCTCAACCTACTAGATGTCCAGTACAAGTTCTCATTCTCTAAAATTGAAGAATGGATTTTAGGAACAATGGAGATTAAGAGCACAATATATTTATTGAGAAAAAGCTTCTGTCTTAGAGAAAGACAGAAAGGGTTCTGAGTGGGTTGCAAGGATCCTGCCTTTTCCAGGGATTTTTATAGAGCAAAACCATCAGGTCCACAATGGGGCAATTGGGAACTGGAAAGGCAGACAGGGAGGAGGTGGGACAGAACTATGATCAACCAATAAGATTACATTTGCTCAGGTAGGAGTGATTACTTCAGGATCCTATAGGGCAGTTAGTCATGTAGCAAGTGGAAACAGGGCCTTTACCTATAGGAGATTGGGTTAGTGGCTTCTTTTGGCTTCCTCAAGGTGATTGATACCTATTTAGAATATGAATCAGTGAGGTTTATAGTGTGGTTGCATTTGCTTTGTCTTTTGTTTTGAGATCTGGCCCACAGCAGAAGTGTTTGTCTCCTCCAAGGTTGCAAGGTATCTTCTACACTGGCTCCTTCAAGGGCCCAGCCCTATCTGCCTGCCTATAATATTTCTATATAACTCAGTTACCTATAACAAATTGATGAGAGCCAAAAACCTTCTGGGAACAGAAAATCTGGGACCTCTGGTCCCCCCTGGTATGTGGAGGTGCCCTCAGAGACTCAGGAGTCCCAGAAAGACATCCTGTCGGGTTAGATTCTCAGGTCTTGCCCAAAAGAGAAGTGGCAGCTGGAGTCTGGGAATAAAATTCCACCAAGGAGTATGGCCAGGACATTTGACCTTCTCCTTCTCATACTATGATGTCCACATAAAGGGTGGTTTTATTCTGGGCTCTCTTTGATTCCATTTTTATAGGTACAAGTGGAAGAAATCTAACAAATTCCTGTAGGAACAGAGTTGTTTCCGTCATAAACTGTACTTAGCTAATTAAATTCCTGAATGGCTTTTTTGGGGGGGGTCTTTTTGATACAGGGTCTTACTATGCAGTTCAGGCTGGCCTTGAGTTGCATTGCTGTTTTTTTTTTAATTCAATGCAGTATACAGAACCTTTTTTGATTTTTTCCTTGTATTTTAGTCAATAGAACACCCCACCCCCCAAAACTACTAGAAATTGAACTCAGGGAGCCCTGAGTTACATCCAAGTCCTTTTAAGCAATTTTTGTTTAGAGATAGTTTTGCTAAGTTCTGAATTTGAATTTGTAACCCTCTTGCTTCAGCCTTAGAGGGTATTGGAATTATAGACATGCATGACAATACCCAGCAGAACTCTTTATTTAACATGGCAGGTCTGTTACATTGCTCAGGCTGTCCTTGGACTCCAGAGTACAAGGAGTTCAAGGCCTCAGCTCCACAGCAGTTGGACAGCAGGTATGCCCACTATACCTGGCACATCTCTAGGAGTCATTTTTATCAGAGGTATTTTCCTTCATGCAATATTTATAGTAAATATTAGATGTATTCATTAAACTTAAAGATGGAATACTTATGTTTTATTAAGCCCTTGTTATGGTTGGTGTTTGTGTATCCCCTTAAAGCCTCATGTTGTCATGGGAGCAGGCTCCTGGAGTTTGTGATTGATTCATGATCCAATGCTGGGATTGTGAATGTGAGTCCTACACCCATCTTAGGGTGTGATACCATATAAGGACAGAAAAAGGCTTCTGTTGGTCTCCTCCTTTTTTGTTCTTGTTGTTTTTACTGTCTTCCTCCATGATGAATGGTTGTTCTGCTACCATACCATCCTGCCTTTGAGCCGGTAGATTATGGACTGAAACCTCCATAAACTGTGAGCTAAATAAGCTTTCCCTTCCTTAATTTGGGGTGTTGGGTATTTTGTCTCAGCAATGAGAGAAAAGCAAGCAAGATAGAATTAGGTACCAGAGAAGTGGAGTCATTGGTGTGACTATACTTGACCGTGTGGTTCAAGAACCTTTGCAAATGGCTTCTGGGGAGAGTTTGGAAAGATTTGGAGATGTTGCCTGAAAGAGTAGCACTGGAAAACTTTAGGCTGTTCTATATGGGAGATTCTGGTCAGAGCTCAGAAGACCAAAATGATGATAGAAATCCTGCTGGTAAAGATCAGGCTTGGGAGGTTTCTGCTGGGAAGAAGGACCACATTGGCTGTTAGAATTTAGAAAGTGTGTGTTATGGCTTGGCAGAAAGTTTGTCTGCATTTTCCTCATGGCCAGAGACTTTTCCCAGCACTGAGATTAAGGGTGGTGGACTAATTAATCTGGCAAAAGATTTTTCAATGCAGTCTAATGTTGAAGCTATGGCATGGCTATTGTTGGGGGCTTTTAGCCGGGTTTATGTTGAGAATCAAGAGCAAAGAGCCAAATAGAATGATTTAAAATTTTGTGAGTTTGGCCAGAAAGGAAACTCCAGTAAAGCTGTGGACTGCAAAGGTAGAGCAGAGGAAATCTTGATTGCTGAAAAGGAACAGAAGAATAGGAAAGATGGTCTGAGGATATCACAAGAAGCAACAGGGCTCTACCCTTTGTGGCCTCAAAACTGCAAAAGTGAAAGACTTTGAGGAGAAAGTCACGGAGCACCAGGTTCCAAAATGCTTGTGGCATAGAGAATTTGTTCCTCAGAATCAGGTTCAGAGTGCTCAGCAATCCAGGCACTTGATCCCTACAGCCAAGAGAGAGGAAAGCCTGGCTACTGCTCCAGCTGGTAGCAGACCTTGGCATCATCCACATGGTGCTAGTTTTAGGTGCAGAATACAAGAGTTCTGAGGTTAAGCAGCTTCCACCTAGATTTCAGAAGGCCTGGGAGGCCTAACAATGTGCCCTGAGAGGGCAATGTGTGAAGCTATGAATATGAAGCCAAAGGTGCAGTGGAAAACTCAAGTTTGGAAAAGCCAGGAATGTGAATCCTCTAAGGAAAGCTGCAAGGAGCAAGCAATGTGGGCCGAAGAGAGAAGCCATAGGAGTTACAACCACCAGAAGTGATGTAGGGGCAGAGTTATGTAAACTCTTTGGAGCTCAAAAATTACCAGAGATTGCTTCAGATGTTCCACATGGAACTACAAGACTTACTATTTGCCCTGATGGATTTTGGACTTGCTTTGTATCCTCCTGCTTGTACATTTTGGGAATGGTAAGGTTTATCTTGTGCTTTTAAATGTTGAAAGTGTTTAAATTTCAATTTGCACAGGGGCTCACAGCTAAGAAGAGGAGACCTGAGACTTGAACTTTTCAGCAATGCTGAAACTTTTAGGATTTTGCAACTCTTAGAGAAATACTAAATACCTTTTGCTTAAAGGATGTGCATGAGTCTTTGGGGATCTGGGGGTGAATGTTTTGGTTTGTGTCTGTATTCCCCCAAAATCTCATGCGGTCATGGGGGCAAGCTTTTAGAGGTTGTGACTGATTCATGATTCAGTGCAGGGATTATGGATGTGAGTGCTACACCCACCCTAGGGTGGGTATCCTGGATACCATATAAGGACAGAAACAGTCTTATCTCTCTCTCCCCTCCTCTTTTGCTCTTGTTGTCTTGTTGTTTTCTGTCACCTTGAAATGCTGCCCTTGTTCCACCCACCCTGCCTTGGAACCAACAGATTATGGATTGAAATATTCACAAACTGTGAGCTAAATAAACACTTCCTTCCTTAATTTTGGGTGTTGAGTATTTTGTCTCAGCAACAAAAGAAAAGTAATCAACACGTCCCTCAGCTTTGGGAGGGAGTTATCCATTTCCCAATTAACTTCTGAAAAATGATTTAAAAATTTTAATTGATGTATGTAATTATGTACATTTATGGGATAGGGTGTGATAAGTTGATATAAGTATATAATGTATAATGATTAAATCAGAGTAATTGATATTTCTATCTCTGTTTTTTATGTTTTGTTTTTTTGAGACAGGGTCTCACTATGTGGTTCAGGCTAGCCTTGAACTCACTATGTAGTCCAGATTGGTCTTAAACTCATGGCAATCCTTTTGATCCTCCTGCCTCAGCCTCCCACATACAAGGTGTATGCTACTATGTACAGCTGTTTCCATCTCTTAAAACATTTATCATTTCTTTGTGTCAGGATCCTTCAAACACCTCTCTTCCAGTTCTTTATAAAATGTATAATTAAAGTTTAAGGCCAGCCCTTCCTATGAGTTGGTGCCATTCATGAGCCATGTGGAGGAAACCATATGCCAATCCCTTCCTGTGGGATGGGAGACAAGAAGAACCAAGGTCTCTACCCACTCCACCCTGTACACCCTGGTTGATCCAGAGAACCACAGACTGAGATGATGGCTATTGAAGTAAAATACAATTAATGCTTGTTGTGTTTAGTGTTTCATTGAGTTCATAGCCTAAAGCTGGTAGTCTGATCATCTATTTAGAGGATAACAATATGCAATGTAGCACTTTTGGGGAACCTCCTTCTGAAGATGATTGTTAATTCCCTATCATCTTGTTTTAAAGTCCTGTATTGTTTTCATTGTTTTGTTTGTTTGGTTTTATTCAGTTTTATCTTGTTTGATTTTTGTTGTACCTGATGGCATGGGCAGTTATTTCAAATATAACAAGATATATTATTGTAACTATTTTAGATTTACTATTATCTTGTTTTGAAGTCCTGTATTGCATTTATTGTTTTGTTTTTGTTGGTTCTATTCTGTTCTGTTTTGTTGGATTTTACTATGTCTGATGGTATAGGCAGCTATTTTGAAGACAGCAAGAGGCATTGTTGTAGCTATTGTTGATTTCCTATTAATCTTGTTTTGAAATCTTATACTGTTTTATTTTGATTGGCTTTATTCTGTTTTACTTTACTTGGTTTAATTCTCTTTAAAATAAAAACCTATAATAAATAAATAAATAAATAGAGTTCAAGCCCAACCTGGACTACATAGTGAGACCTTGTCTCCAAAAAACAAACAAACAAACAAACAAAAAACTATATATATAGGCTCAAACTATAATCTCAGCACTGGGCAGGCTGTAGCAGGAAGATCTTCATGGATTTGAGGATGACCTGCACTACAAAACAAGTCTCAAATAAACAAATAAAAAGAGTTGTCAACTGTAGTTACCCTAGTATGCCTTAGAACATTAGAACTTATTCCTCCAAAAAAACTGTTTTTTGATGGTCTTGGGGATGAACCCAGGGGCACTCTACCATTGAAATACATCTCCCTATTTATTTTGAGGCAGTGTCTCACCGAGTTGACCAAGCTGACCTTGAACTTGGAATTCCCTTTCCTCAGCCTCCTATCTGGAATTATAGTTGTGTACCACCATGAGTATTCATAACTGTATTTTGACACCTATTATACAACCTATCCCATTTCCCTAGCTGGGCTGTTTTTGTCCAATATTTATGAACAATTCTACTACTGATTTTTTTGAAGTGGGAGGCTATGTGTCACTTTGGAATCAAGTTGTGAATATTCAGCTTTATTAAAAGACTTCTGTCAGTTTAGTCAGAACTAAATTTTACCACAAACATCCTCCCTCACACACCCCTAGACTAAACTTTAGTCTCAAACTTCTTTTGTTAAGAATGTTGATCAAACGCCAGGCGTGGTAGCTCACGTCTGTAATTCCAGCACTCGGGAGGCTGAGGCAGGAGGATTGTTGTGAGTTTGAGACCAGCCTGGGCTACAAAGTGAGCTCCAGGCCAGCCTGAACTGCATAGCAAGACCCTGTCTCAAAAAAGACAAAAAAAAAAAAAAAGAATGTTGATCAATATCATTATGGAGATTATACTTTGTCACATAAATGGCAAAAAGAAAGGCCACAGATTTGTAACCTTCCTATTAAGACATAGAGTCTGTTTTCCTCTATACTTAAACCTGAACTGGCCTTGGATCTTGTGCTAACTAGTAGATTGCTTCAGAAATGGCACTTTTCCAGTCTATATGCCCATCAACAGGTGAATGGATAAAAAAATTAGTGCAGTACTACTCAGTCATAAATCAGGACAAATTTGAGTCATTTATAGGAAAAGAGATTCATGGTGAGATAAAACGTTAAGTAAAATAAGTCAGATACAGAAGGCTATATGTTCCATGGTTTCTTTTAAATGAGAATCTCAAAGTATAAGTAATTCAAGGAGTAAGACAGAAATGGGGCAGGGATGGAGCTCAGTGGCACACTGCCTGCCTGGCAACTGTGAGGTTGTGAGTTCAATTCCATGTACAAAAAAAAAAAAAAAAGGTAATGGAAAATAGGGAGATCTACTGTGTGTACTGTGTGGAGGTGGGAAGGGATCTGGCTGGGGGAAGAAGAGAAGGTGAGGTAAAAAGGATTAAGATGCACTAGGTATATGTACCAGTTCTGCATGATGAATGTTGTTAGATATCACAAATATATAATCAAAAAAAGGAGAAAATGATAAAAAGGAGGAGAGCTACCACTTAAGGAAGAAAAAGGTACTTTTTTAGTTCTGAAACTGGGCCACAGGAGGTACCATGGCTTTTCTTGCTGCTGTGTTCTGAAACAAACAAACAAACAAACAAACAAACAGACAAACACCCCCCCAACCCGACAAACTGTGCTAAAATACACATAGGATTAAAATTTCCATTTAACCTTTTAAAAATCTACAATTCAATGGCACTAACTCCATTCACAGTGTGGTGCAACCATTATCAGTATCAATCTCCAAACCTTTATCACCACTCTGAATAAAAGCCTGTCATTGTAAGCCATAAGTTTCATTCCCACCATCCCTTTGTCCCTGGTAACCTCTATTCAACTTCCTGTCTCTAAAAGTTTGGCTGTTCTAAGTGCCTCGTTGTGTGAGGCAGCTTTCTGTCACTCTGACAAAAGGCCTGAGATGCTCAGTTTAAAAAGAGAAAAGGCCTATTTTGTTCCGGGGTTTCAGTAGGAAGATTGTCCACCTCATGGTGGCGGAAAAGTAGAAAAAGAGATAGGAGTATAGTTCTAACATTCTTCTCTTCATTATTTTTGTCATCCCTGAGACAAATTGCCTGATACCTGAAGTTAAAGATTTATTTAGCTCACAGTTTGTGGAGTTTTCTGTCCATAATTAGGTGGCTCCAAAAGAGTGGCACATGGCAGAGGGGCAGCAGAAGACAGCAAAAGCAACAATAGGAGGAGGGAGGGAGGGAGGGGGAAAGAGAGAGAGAGAGAGAGAGAGAGAGAGAGAGAGAGAGAGAGAGAAACAAGCCTCTGTCGCTTGCATTGTACGCAGGCTACCTACCCTAGGCCAGGTGTGTGTCACTTACACCCTTCATCCAGCATTGGACCATGAATCAGTCACAAACTCTAGAACCTCACCCCCATGACTGCATGAAGTTTTGAGGGAACATCAAGGCAGAAACCATAATAATCCTCTTTCAGATAATCCTCACAATGATGTCATTTCCTCCTACTAGGCCCTGCCTCCTCTGTCATTCACCACCTTCAGTAAGTGCCACAGACTGTGGACCAAGATGTCCACATGTGGGGCTTTGGTGGATAATCAAGATCCAAACTATTTCGTTCATAAGTGGAATGACCCAATGTGTGTTTTTTTGTGTCTAGCTTATTTCACTGACCATAATGTCTTCAAGGTCCATCCATGTCATAGCTGTTAGGGAAAAGGAAAAGAAGAAACAGAGTTACAAATTCAACAGGAGAGGTTCATTGCAGAACAAACCTGAGAGAGAGGGGAGAGAGAGAGAGAGAGAGAGAGAGACTGCTCTGACACTAGAGACCAGGCCAGCTGCTGACCTGGTGATGGGGTCTTTTGTGAGGTCACAGGGAGGGGACAGTCCCGTTCCCTAGGCATGTCATATATCTCAAAGTGCTTGATGTAAAGAGCATAAGATGAAACTTGCTTGACATCAGCACCTTGAGATATATGACATGCCTAGGGAACTGTTCCTTCCTTTCCAGTCATGATTGTCTTAGAAG
This sequence comes from Hydrochoerus hydrochaeris, assembly GCA_004027455.1. NCBI lineage: Eukaryota > Metazoa > Chordata > Mammalia > Rodentia > Hydrochaeridae > Hydrochoerus > Hydrochoerus hydrochaeris. Next base: position 20,956 of record PVLA01014329.1, on the reverse strand, counting down.
TCGAATCCCTACAGCCAGGTGTGGTGGTGCATTATCCCAACACTCAGGAGGCTGAGGCAAGATCGCCATGAGTTCAAGGCCAGTTTGAACTACATAGTGAGATCTTGCCTCAGAAAACACACACACACACACACACACACACACACACACACACAGAGAGAGAGAGAGAGAAAGAAAATAAGTTGAATTCCTGCAGAATATTAACAGATGGCAATTATAAAGCTCCATCGAGAAAACTTGAGATCTCATTTCAGTATAACAATCATGATGACATAATTAAATGACGTGAAGTCACTTCTACTTAAATTTCTCATCCTTAATAGAGTGCCATCTAAGAAGAATGTATTTTATGTGATGTTGCCTGGACTGCAAGTGTTTGAGCATCTCTGAGCTGTAACATACACATAACATATGCATAACAATGCTGAATGGTCTCATGTTGGATTGGCACCCACATTTTATCGCAAGTAGCTGGAAACCAATAAGTGAAGGCCTGATATTTGAGCCTAGACATTGATCACCACAGATAACTTTAGCCTGAAAGTCACTGATATGAATAGATGTTCTTTAGTTTTGCAGTTTTGAAGACCTGCACACTAGAGAAACATAAATCATGAAGTCAGCAATAGTGAGTGTCACCAACTAGGTCAGCAATGTCCAAGGAGGCAGCTCTATCTTGTCACTAAATAGTTTAGGTGTTCCTGTTAGTCACGCAGAAAAAGCTCATATCCAGTATCAATTTCAGAAATGAGAGTTCAAGCCTGTGTCTGAGAGCTCCAGTTCGGTCAAGGAGGAGATTGGACCTGGGTAGAAGTGGTCGATGATCTCAGAGTTAGCGCATGACCCTGCTGGGCTGTTCTGAGCTCCAAGGAGCATTTAGAAGGAACAGCCTGGGCTCTACCCAACCAACGAGCAGACATATATAGTTTTTCCTATAAACTGCATCCTCCACAGACTTTTCTTAATATACCTGGGACTTTGCTTCTGCCGCTTTCTCAGGCAAAAATTTATCACACAAAATCCTTTCACAAAAAAATGTACCTTTATTCTTAAAGCTTTCTCCATGTTATGCTATATTCTACTTACTATAACTTTTTCATAATAAATTTGGCTGTTGCTGGTTGGACTTAAAATTTTTTTTTCTTGTGAAATTTGACCAGCGGCCACCTAACTTTCAAGTAACATTGAAACATTATCTTAGTATCTGCAGAAAACAGAAAGAAGAGCACATTAACCCTTCAATTGTAGTCTGCGTAGAATGTGTAGGAAATGTTTTAAGCACATCAATGAAAGAAAAATACCCAATCAAATTGGAAATCAGAAGTAAATTTATCAGTTTTTGTTTTCCTAGGCCCAATTTTTTTTTGTCCTTTTCCAGCTGTTCCCTGTGACTGTTTCCTTTTTTTTGCTTTTGAGACAGGGCCAGGGAGAAAGTGTCGCTTGCCACCTCCTTCTGTGTTGAGGTCTCTCTCTTCACTCTCCCCGTGGACTTCAATTCTTGCTTCAGATCCTTGCTGGCCCTGGTGACTCACTTCTCCCCTTCTCTTCTTCATGTTGCTGTTTTCCAGTTCTGGATGCTAAATCTTGGAGAATCTCTGTGCAATGGGTTATGTACTCCTAAGAGACTCTAGGGAACTGTTTTTCACAAGGTGCATTCTCCTTCCTACAAATAACTTTCCCTGTTGAATGGATTTGGAACACTGTCCAAAGTTACCTGGCCATTTATTCCTGGACTCTCAATTCTCTTCCACTGGTTTATGTGTGTATCCCATGCTAAGACCACACTGTTTTGTTTATTATAGTTTTGTATTCAGTCTTGAAATCGAAAAGTATGAGTCCTTTTGATTTTCTTTTTGATTTTTGGGCTCCTTGTGGCTTATATGAGTTTAAGGATTGACTGTTCCATTTCTGCCAAGATGGTTGTTAGAATTTTGATGGGGATTTCATGGAATCAGTAGATAGCCTTAAGAATATTGTCTTCCTATCCCTGAACATGTGATGTTTTTCCACTTATGTATTTTTTATTTCTTTCATCAGTTTTTTGTAGTTTTCAATATACAAGTCTTTCAACTCCGTGCTTAAATTTATTCCTAGATATTTTATTCATTTAGATACTATTGTAACTGGGACTGTTTTTATTTATTTATATTAATAAAAAGTTTTGAACATTTTTATTAGTTACCTTTTTGATCAGTGGGTGCACAGAAATGCAGCTGTGATAGTGCACATCTGTAATCCTACCTACTTGGAGGCTGAGGTAGCAGGGCTGCAAACTTGAGGCCAGTTTGAGCAATTTAACAAAACTTTGTCTCAAAAAAAAAAAAAAAAAGGCTGAGCCAGGCGTGGTGGTTCACACCTGTAATCCCAGCATTTGGGAGGCTGAGGCAGGAGAATCATTGTGAGTTCCAGACCATCCTGGGCTACAAAGTCAGCTCAAGGCCAGCCTGAACTGACACTGTCTCAACAACAACAGCAACAACAACAACAACAACAACAACAACAACAACAAAAGGCTGGAGATGTAGCTGAGTGGTACAGCACACCTGGGTTCAGCATCCACTGCTGAAAAAAAAAAAGCATCTGATTTTTGCATGTGTTCATTTTATATCCTGCCACTTCTCTAGCAGCTCTCTTGTGGATTTCCTAGGGTTTTCTGTACATAAAGTCATGCAAATAATGCCAGATGTGGGTGGTGCACATCTGTAATACAGCACTAGGGAAGCTAAGGTAGGAGGATTGCAAGTTTGAGCCCAGCCTGAAATACATAGTGAGATTCTGTCTTCAAAAACAAAAACAAAAACAAAAACAGTGTAGTTTAATTTTTCCTTTCTGTTTGGATGTAATTCATTTCTTTTCATTGTTCAGTTGCTCTGGGACTGAACTGCGGCAGTGACTTCTGTAAATCCTCCACCTTACTGCTCAGCTTCCATGGTCACGGAGGTGGTTCCCCTAATAATCCCCTCCCATGTATCTCATTGGCTCTCTTTCCCTCTCTGCAGTGCTGGCAGGTGTACCAGGTTGTAGCCATTGTGTTTCTAAAACCAGTTTGAATTTTACATTTGGGTGATTTGACCTTGGTTGGTTTCCTGGTGCGTTTCTTGGCTCTGTCCTCTGACTCACCCACTCCCTGAGCCCTCAGAGCCCCAGCTCTGGAGAAACTTGACCTCGGGTCCATTCCTGCCTGCCCGCTCTTCTCAGCCTCCTGACAGCACTAGATCTGGACAGCGAAGACTCAGGGACCACAGTGCCTGTCAAGACCGGGGAGGGGAAGAGGAGACCATGGAGGAGCAGGAGGAGGAGAGCCAGGAGTGAGGCCTGAGGGAAGTCCTGGGAGGGAAGACTGTGAAGCAGAGGGCAGAAGTGGGCGCCTGGGCATGCGGGGAGCACGATGGGAAGGGGGTGTTGGGAGGGAAGACAAGCTCTTGGTCATCTAGGAGAGGGGAGGGTGACCAGGCAGTCAGGGGACCTGAAGGAGCCATGAAGGCTGGACTGAGCACAGCCTTTTTCATGGAGTTTGGCGACACCTAGGGGAGAGAGGGAGGATTTCCCCTAAAGGGGGGTTCTTACCTCTGCTCCTGGAAGTCTCAGGATGCCCAGAGGTGGAGGCTTAGCTCCCCTGCACCGCAGGGAATGAAGTTTTGGGGGTGTAGCAACAACTGACTCCAGAGCCAGCTTTCCTGCAGGGCAGATGCTGTGCAGCGCGCATCCTCCTTCCTGGAGACAACGGTACCAGGAGGATCACTGTTCAGGCGAGGGCGATGAGCATAGCTAGAGAATGCTTGTTTCTTTCTGTTTTCCTCAAGCCCTTCTCTGTCTATGAAATGCACATGCTTCCTGTGTTTCTTACAATGCTCAACTTCATGGAGTGAAGAGTGGCAGGGTTCTAGCATCAAACATAAGGCAACTGTATCAATCAGCTTTCCCCTTACTAGGATACAATGCTTGACGCTTGCAACTTGAAGGAGAGATTTAGGTAGGCTCTCAGTTTCTGTGGGTTCAGTCCATGGCTAACTGGCTCCAAGGCAGAAACAACATGGACAAAGGGAAGCTGCTCACCCCAAGGCAGCTAGGAAGCTGAGAGAGAAGGCGGGAGCTGGCCCAGAACACACCCTTCCAAATTGTACCCCCTCCCACCAGGCCCCACCTTTCATGTGAGATTTTTGGGGAATATTTGAGATCAAAACCATAACAACCTAATCTTTAAATCGTTGTAACTTTATGGTTTTTAGAAAAATTCTTCCCTCCCTTTTTACTACTACATATATAAATACATTCAGCATGGGGAACTGGTAGAGAAGAAAGACAGCAAATCAATAATCTCAGTTCCTTCTTCAAGCAACTAGAAAGCGAAGTGCAGTCTCAAACCAAAGCAGGCCCTGAGGAAGGAAATAATGAAGGAAAAAGGATAAATCAATGGAACTGAAAATTAGCAAATGAAAGAGAGAATCAGTGAAACAAAAACCTCATGAAAATTGACAGGAGGAATGTAGAATGCAATTCATGGACAAAGGAGCATTTTTGGGTCTGCATGGATAGAAGTGGCAGGAAGCCTCTTTTTTTAAAAAAACACTAAACAATCTCCCACTACTGACAGTAGTTACCTGGAGTTCACATAGATCCTACACGTTCAAGGACTCTGTGTCACTAAACTGACGTACTTCAGATGCCAGCTTCATGGCTTTGCTCAGGTCCACACTTCTGCTTGCAACCCGATGTGTTTCCACACCCTGCTCTTAGTTTGTGTCATTTTCTGGGTGACTTACAGAACTCAGAAGAAGCTGGGGATATAGCTCAGTAGCACGGTGCCTGCCTAGCAAATGTGAGGTCATGAGTTTGATTCCCAGTACAACAACAACAACAACAACAAAAAAACAACTCAGGAGAATTCTGTCCTTACTTATATTTACTAGCTTATTTAAAAGGATAGACCCCAAAATAAAAATTCCAATCAGAAAATGGGCAAATGAATAGACACTTCACAGAAGAAGAGATACAAATGGCCCATAAATACATGAAGAAATGCTCAACATCACTGGCTACTGTGGAAATGCAAATTAAAACAACCCTGAGATTTCATTTTACTCTAAAGAGAATAACCACTTTCAAGAAGTCAAATAATGACAAATGCTGGTGAGGCTGCAGGGGAAAATGAACCCCTCTACACTGTCAGGGGGGAATGTAAACTAGTGTAACCACTATGGAAGTCAGTACGGAGAGTCCTCAAAAAACAAACTAAAAATTCTGTCTGACCCAGCTATTCCCTTTCTAGTTATCTTCCCGAAGGTGTTAAACACATCATATACCAGCGATCCATGCACACCCATGTTTATAACCACACAATTCATAATAGCTAAATCTTGGAAGTGGCGTATCTGTCCACCAACAGATGAACGGATGAAGAAAATGTGATATTTACACACAGTGGAGTAGTACTCTGCCACAAAGGATGCACTTGAGTCGTTTGTAGGAAAATGAATGCACCCAGATACAATATGTTAAGTGAAATAAGTAGACACAAAATGGAAAAAGTGAGGAATTTGCACAAAGCATGTTTGCCCTCTCTAGGTGGCCTCCTCCAGCACCTGCATGTGTACAGTGGCCTTGAACCTGACCAGAACTTGTTCAGTGGTTTGTATAGAGCTCGGTCCCCCTCCCTAGAGACTGGTGGGTGGGGCTGAAAATTCCAGCACTCTGAACACTCATTTCGTCTTTTTAGTGATCAGTCCCATCCTGAAGTTATTCTGCCCTAAATACTTGAGTAGTATGGGTGTAGGTGTAGACCACACCTGGAGTGGAGTGGACCATGAGGAACAAAAGGTGTCTTCTCACTCAGAAATCCAGGCAAAGACCAAATCTGTATTTTTATTATGTCATAAGAAGGGCGTAGGAAAGATCTGATGGACAAGTCTAGCAGAGGAGGTCTGGCAGCAGCTGTGGTTGACCCTATAGAGAGCTTTGCGACCTGAACGGTCCTTCAGAGACGCCACCAGTTTGGCCCAGTGTGGCCGGATCTTGTTATTCTGCACATATGGTGTGCGAACTGCACCAGGAAGAGGCCTATCTTAGAGATGGCAAAGTCTAGGCAACCAGAGGCTGATGGGGGAAAGCTGCCGCCAGTAGAAGTCGTAGAAACTGGAGAACACAGCCTTCTTTGAGGAGGAATTTGGGAGGCCCACCTCAGAGTCCACACGCGGTCATCAAGGGAGGAGCAAGGCAGGGTGTTTAGACACCAACCCCTGACAATACGTGAGGGACTGCAGGGACCAACTTCCTGGTGCTTGCATCCTTAGGATGAGCTACAGAAACCTGGGGAAGTTTTAGGGGGAAAGGGGCACAGGATGTGCACAGAAATTGAACATTTGGAAGAACAAAATGCAGGGACAGTGTTACAATTTAGATCTAAAGTGTCTCCCCAAGTCTAATATGTTTAGAGGCGGAGCTTTTGGGAGGTGCTCGGATCCTTTGGGAGGCGATGTACTCATTAGTCACTGGTAGATTCATAGCTGACTGTGTTGCTCGAATGTGAGGCCTGATTGGGGCTGGGCACAATCTGGGGGATGCACTGTTGGCATTGTTGTTCCTGGCTCCTCCCCTTCTTTCTCTCTCTCTCTCTACTTCCTGACTGCCAGGGGTCGAGTCTTCTGCTGTGTCCTTCTACCATGCTGGTTCTTCTGGGTAGGAGCTAAATTTCCCCAAACTAAACCTCTCCTCCTTTAAACTGAAGGTGTTTGGTATTTGGCCACATCAACAGGAAAGTGAACTGACATAGATAGGATGAAGCCCAAGGGCACGTGGCAGCAGCTACACACGTCAGTACAAACGCACTCAGCTCATGGAGGAAGACTGAACAGGTTAATGGAACATCCAGCCCCTGAATGTATCCTGCACGTAATTACCACATTAACCTACAGAGATGGGCCAGAATCACAGCCACGAAGACTGGAGAAACCCAGAGATAGCGGAAAGGACTGCAGTGGTCCAGCCTCATAGGGGATGTGTAGTGTGACAGAGAAGAGACCCAAGCTATTGTGTAAATCTCAATGCCCGCAGAGGGAAAGAAGGCACTGACATACATGTGGCTCAAAAGGGACATTCAGGCTGCAGAAGCTGCAGAGTGGGACTGACTGTCACTTGTTGGAATAGGAAGCTGCCGGTTTTTTGCAGGTCCACAATTTCTTGAGGTCACAGTTGACATCATCCCAGCCATTCTCCTTAAGTTCCACACAGTCTTGATTCCTATAGCTATTGGGCTGCCCTGGCCCCCAATATTTTGCCAAGCTGTCCAAGCAAAAACGAGTCTCTGCTCTCGTCCTCTCTGAACTCTGTGGCTATTAGAAACCGACTCTTTCACTTCTGTCCTGAACACATATAGCAGACACACCTCGTTCCCGACACCCAGTGACATGCTGGAGTCACCTGACTGTAGCCTCTGACTCTTATCACCCATGCCTGACAGGTGTCCTCCTGTGTGATTTTTAGATGCAAAACTGAACAAATCTAGACTCCAGATTTCACACTGGTCTCCTGCATTTGGGCTGCTGTATTTCTCTCTGATTTCCAAACAACTGGTGAGAGATACTATATCCCAGAGTCCGTTGAAATGATTCAAACTATCCTCTCCCCAGGCCGCTTACCCTGCCTCACTCCTTCCCATTTACACCACAGTGAAAGCTCTTGCTTACAGTTTCTCCACCCGACCCTTCGCGTCTGATCGCCACTAGTCCTTCCCCCGCAGGTCCACAGGATTGTGATGTGTACACCCTCTTGTGGGAACCGAGTATAACATGCTACCTTTTCAAGGGCAGTAGACCTTTGGGACTGTGGGCCTGAGTAGACTTGAGGCTTTTTATTACTATATTTAAATCACCTTGCAAGGTCTTCCCGCAGGTTGGTTCGGGTAATTTTATGCATCTGCCACCCTCTCTGCTCTTGGGTACGGAAACCACCTTCCCCAATTTGGCAATGTCGTATACTTGAGGTCTAGGGGGCCCAGGAGCAGGGAAGAACTCTCAGTGTGGCTCAAGTCAGGGTGTCAGAATCCCAGCCCAATAGACAAGGTGCTTCCCTTGTCCCCGGACCTACCTGCTTGGCAGAGGCAAGCCATCCACCTAGTGCCATGTGCCTTTATTCAGGTCTGAGAGCCCCATCTATGTGGTGCCTTTATTCCCGATAGTCTTCTGCAGGTAACTCTGGAGGGGGGAAAAGGAGTCAGCAGGGATCTCGGTCCCATATTTCTGAGCTAGCGTCTCCCCAGTTGCTTGCCAGGAAGTTTTGTTTGCAGTGCAACCTTCAACCTTGCAGTGACCCAGGTCACAAACTCCAGATTCTCCTCTCCTCTGCATGCTATGGGCAGGCAGATAGGTCCTGACTTCTACACAGAATGGGCATGGCTGGCCTCTCACCTCATACTTGGTAATACTACATGTTTTTATGTTTAACATGCTCTGAGCCTGTCCACTCAAATTTACTCATGATTAGGCTGAATCACGACGTGCGACAGGTAGGTCACCCCAGCTCATGCTGGTCTTGTACATCACCTCCTTTGAGCACTGCCTTGAGTGATGTCCCCTTGGTAGAATGATCCCAGCTGCGGTAGAAATGTTGACACCAAGGAAATTGGCAAAAGTGCCTCACAGGATTCTGTTTCCCTTATAGAACCAGGGATCACTTATAGCTGGGTGTTCTCCAAATCTCTCGAGTCAGAGCTTGTGCATTTCCTTGCAAGGTTCTGGAAACACTTCCATTCATACCCTAGTTCTCCCTTTCCTAAAGAAGTAAGCACTGCCTCATCCTGAAAACTTAGCCCAACGAACTTTCTCCTCCCTAGAGGCTGGAGGCCATGTGCATGCCCCAAACCACGCCCAGACCTTCCCAGCTATCTGCTCCTCTGCGCTTTTAATGATGATGAGTTGAGCGCCCTTTTCCTGGCAGGCAGTGACAGAGTGACTCCAGTTCCGTTTAGACTTGGAGAAGAAGTAACAGTTGCCCTGGACGAATGTCCAGTTGCAGGGGCAGGACCAGCACAGGCGGGCTGTTTGGGGGAGGTGGACAGGCCGGTCCTGTGTTTGCACATCTGTGTTCCTGTTCAAACCCTGACTGTGCATCCCGGGGCATCCTTCTGCTCTCCACTTCCGGAGTTCCTTCCCAGCCCCAGTAAACCCCAGGAGTCCTGGACCCAGCTCCTCCAGATGGGCAGAAGAAGGGGGTTTGGACCTCAGAATGGAGGCCCAGAGACTTGTTTAATTTGGTGCCCGTACTGCTCATGTCCTCCTGTGAACACCAAGTGCTATCTTCATGGTTACACTGCATTTCCATTTCCAACTATAGGAAACTATAGTTGTTGTTTACCCAGTGTGTGAGGGCTGGGAAGACACCCCAGGAGTGCCCTTTTTGCAAGCTAATGTTGGCTTTGATGAAACTGGATCCTTAGAAAAGGTGGGGTGGTAGGGATGGGTGGAGGGGGGAGATGTTCCTGCTGCTCCCCCACCCTTCCTGTTCTTCCCCATGGGAAAGGCACTGAGAAGGCCTTAGAAACCTCTCAAAGACCCAACCCCAGCTTCAGCCACTCTGCTTCCAGGCCCTGGATGCCTGGTTGAAAGGCAGGGCAGGGAGTCCCCAGCCTCAGACTGCCTGACCTTGGGTGAGGACCGTCACCAGGATCAAGCAAAGAGCATCAGGGAGAGCACTTGCACTACCAGGGAGACTTGGAAGTGGTCCTGACCCCCGTGGGACAGAAGGATGGGATGGAGGTTCCAGCACACTGGCTTTGCTGGCCCAGGAGCAGCCTGGCCACAGTCTTCTCCTTCCCAGGGCACAGGATTCCAGGTTCTAGCTTCTGTCTCTTCAGGACATGTGGGTTTCATACTCTAGGGCTGAGTTTTCACCTTCTGGGACCCAAGACTCCAGAGTTCCAAATTCCATATCCCTGAAATCACAGACAGCACCTCCCATAGCCACACACAGATCTGGGAGGAGCTGTACTCCCTCCTCAGCTCCCATCCAGCTCTGCTCGCAACCTTACTGAATCCATATCTTTAAAGGAATAGCTAGTGCTGCTGATGTCCTCCTCCTCTGAGCAGGAAGTCTCCTTCAGAGATGAGAGAGGCTGAGACCTAATCTGGCCCTACATCCCGTTTATGAAGCTCCCGGAGTCTCAGCCCAGCCTCACCCGAGGTTGCCAGCCACTGCATCTTTACTTACTTGGAGCTGCTCATTTTCACCCCTGTTCCTCAGTGCCTGGGGCTGCTGGGGGTCACAGTTCATATCTGTCATCCCCTTTTCCTCACTTCTTGGTCTTCTCTAACTCAGGAAGAGAAATGGGGAAATGGGCACTGGTGCAGGCTGAGGTGGAAGAGAGGGGGCTGAGCGTTTGATAGAGTAAGTCTCATGCTGAACATTTCAGGAATATCATCAACGATGACCTGCTCAGGTGTGTGACTTCAAAAATTAGTTTTTAAAAAAATCAACGGAAACAATTGAAGCTAGAGGACGTGTATAGGTTTGTCAACACTGACCTAAAGTGACATAGTCTGAAGAGACAAAAAGCCTCCTGTGTGCTCTATTTAGAATTGCCCCAAATTGAAACAACCCAGGATGACCACGCACAGGTAAGTGGAGAAAAGGAAGTATATTCAGAAAATGGAACTGTACAACACAGCAAAAAAGCAGTACACTGATATATGCAATAAAATGCATGAATCTCCAAAAGAGAGAAGTAACCAGAGCATCAGGTGTATATGTGGAAAGATTCTGCTTGATATGAGCTTGAATGGGTAGAATAATCTTTGATGAGAATCTGAAATGGGAGGTACCCAGATGGTGTGGGTAGGGACTGAGCAGCAGGGGGCACTCAGATGCCTTCAGTGCCCCGGAAGTGCTCTTGTTTATATCTGGCAGGGGCTGCAGAAGTGTGTTCCTAGATGGAGGTGCCCTGAGTTGTATATTAAAGACGTGTGCATTGAATTTTGTGTTATACAGGTGGGTGATTGGGGGGCATGAATATGAGCAAAATATAAACACTGAAACATGTGAAACCCTTTGCTCCTCCTCCCCCCAAAGCATGCAAAATGACGGGGGATAATGGGGTGAAGGGGAGACGGAGGATGATTAAATTACATGAACGTACACATTGTCAGAATGAAACCTATTAATCTACAGAGCCAATAGGTACTAATAAAAATGTGAACCTCCCCAAGCATGCAAAATACACATGTGGATTTATCAGAATAAGTCGTCTTGGTTTATTTGTGTTCATTTTGTTACTTTCTTTGATTTTCATAATGATTTCAGATTGGTGCAATGTTGTAAAATTGGTGTGGAGGTTTCCTGTATTCTTCTCATCCAGGTTCCCTGATGCTCACCTGCTGTAGTAAGATGTGATGGTAATAGAGAAATGAGTTCTACTTAAACTTTTTAATTTTTATCAGTCCATGTTTCAGTAAAAAACAATCACATTCCTGGAGGGGAGCTTGTGCATATAGATGACACATCTTAATCTTTTTATAGTCTTTTTTCCATCCACTCCTTCCCGCTCTCCATCTCTTGATTTCCTATCCATTTGCAAAAGATCTGTCTCTATGTTTCCTAACAGGGTTGGTTTCTAACTGATGAGAAATACATACAACAAATCCTGCTCCTTATTTCTGTTTTTAGATTTTTCCACTAATGCCTGTCTTCTGTTCTCGAATCTCCTGTAGGACTGCATTATGTGTAGACATCTCAGCTCGTTAGGTTTTTCTAGACTCTGATGGTTTGTCTGATTTACCTTCTTTTGATGACCTTGGCCATATTGAGAACTGCAGCTTAGGATTTTTTTTTTTTAGACAGAGTCTCACTATGTAGCCCAGACTGGTCTTGAACTTGTGGTGACATCCCAGGTGACATCCTATGTTTTAACAAACGTGCGCCACCATGCCAGGCAGAACAGGTATTTTGTAGCATGTCCTAGACTTGGCGTGGTTTTTTTCCTGGCTGCTTGAGGTTCTGAATGCTTTGGAGAACAGTCTCTAGGCTGAGGCATCATTCTTGTCACATCCTCTGATTTGACAAGCAGGTGCAAGCATGACAGATCATTCAAGAGGTGGAGCTGTGTGATTTGCCTGAGGTGAATTTGCCAGTTTCTCCCCAGACATCCATCCCAATCAAATAGCATTTCTGACAGCCCCATAAACATCCTCAGAAAAATCAACTGGGGCAGCATGTAAAGTATTTCAAGATGAAAATCTGCACTAGGGTCTCAGTAGGTCAAATCCATGCATGCATGAAACCTCAACACAGGTTAATGAATTACATTTTCAAAATCCCTTGTCCACTAAAATTGAAACCAAATGTTCTTCACAAGATAGTGCTTGTGAACTCATCAGGAACTCACAGGAAACCTCAAGTTTATTCTGGATCAAATTTAGAACCATTCCCCATAGAGATCAGAGAGAATGAAAAGAAAAGCTACAGACTGGGGAAAAAAACCCCACTTGTAAATTACCTATTGTTTAAAGAAGGATCTCACATCCGGAGTGCATACAGAATTCCTGAAACTCAAAAAGAAGGAAAGAGAGAACCTCGCTTTGAAATGGGTGAAAATAATACCCAAGAACTGAACAATGAATAAAGAAAGAAAGAAAAAGAGCAGAGGACTTCATTAGACATGTTTCCAGAGAAGCTATACAAGTGGCCAGTAAGTGCATGAAAAGGTGCTGCCAATCTTTCCTACAAACTGAATCTTACCTCATGCTTATGAGGATGCTCACTGTGAGAAAAGGAAGAAAACAGCAAATGTTGTCTAGGATGTGGAGAAATCAGAACCCTGGACCATGTTGGTGGGAATGCAACTGGTGAAGCTCCTATGGGAAACAGGTCAGCTACAATCAGAAGTAGAATTACCATTTGGCTCAGCAATACTCGGCTATTTATGTATCCCCTAAAGTGGGAGAAAAAGCCCCAGATTATTTTTATGGCCACATTCATAGCACTTTTTCAGAATAACCATGAAACAACCCTCTATCAATCAGGGAATAAATGGACACACATGGTGTGACTCACTCATCTGCAGGAATATTATCCATGTTTTAACAAGATAGGAAATTCTAATGTGTGAGGACATTTGAGGACATTTTCCTAAGTGAAGCAAAGCAGGCACAGTCTTATACTGCATGATGTCATTCGTGGTGTTACTGAGGAAACCTAATTAAACCCTCTACCTTCACTTGATGTTAATTGATTTTTAAAAGTATCACCCATTTTTGGAAGCCCAAAAGCTGGAATTATTGGTCTCCCACTAACTCAGCTGTAGATGACATCTCTCCTGAAGGCACCAAGTGGGTTCAAAACCAGCTTTGGGCACATCTTATCTCCCCAGGGTCTGTGGCTAATAGTTGCTATTAGCCATCTTCCCCTGACCTGTGAAAAAGGTGCCTCTCTGTCCCAGCAACTGCAGATTTAACTGTTTTAGGAAAGAGGAACTAGTAATACAGGAGTCATAAGACTTTCCAATCAGTAGCTGTGCTTCTGTTTAAACAGAATCCACAACATCTGGTGACCTACAGATAAGAGCAGTTGCTGAGTCAGAAAAGCAGACCACCTAAAATTTGTAACTACCCTGGTGCTGATATATCTACTACGTTTCCCAGCCAGTGCCTGGACGGACTAAAAGGGAAAGAAGAAGGAAGGCTCACTGCCTCCTGCCTGCCCTGCCGTGGACTGTCTCTCCTCTGCCATGCCGCCCTGCCTTGTAGCCCACAGACTGTGGACTGAAAACTCTACAAACTGTGAGCTAAAATAAATCTTTCCTCTTTTAACTTGTGGGTGTCAAGTATTTTGTCCCAACAATGAGAAAGTACCTAAGAGAGCCTTCAAAACAAAGCAGTTTCAGGATGCATCTGGGAAACACAGGCAGATTACTAGACAGTTAAAAAGCAAGAGAATGAAAGATGGAGAAAAGAGCTTCATCTTCAGGAGGTAAACAAGGCACAAAGTTTCCCATCAACAGAAGAGCAGGACTAATTTATTTTGTGGCTACAATGACATGGAGTAGGAACTGGTACATTTCCACTGTGTCATAAGTATTTCCTCGTGTTTTAGGGGATTTCTTGTTTTTTAAAAAATTTTATTTTAAAGAGAAAAAAAAGAAAAAACAGAAAAACCAAGAAGCAAACAAACCTAAAAAACAACAGCAGAAGCAAAATGACAACAACAACAACAAACAATAGCTATATAGGTTTTCAAAACAAGATGATAGGAATTTAACAATGGTCGTTACACTGCATATTGCTATCTTCAAAATAGTTGCTCAGGTTACCAGATACAGGAACAAAAAACAGTAAAATGGAACAAAACATTGGATTTCAAAAACAAGACAGAAGGCAGGGGTGGTGGCTCACACCTGTAATTCCAGCAATTGGGAGGCTGAAGCAGGAGGATCGTTGTGAATTTGAGACCAGTCTGGGCTATAAAGTGAGTTCAAGGACAGCCAGAACTGCATAGGAAAACCCTGTCTTAAAAAGACACGCATGCGCACACACACACACACACACACACATGACACAAGAAAAGCCCCCACAGTTGCCTCAATGCACACTGCATTCCTTCAAGTAGATGCCCAGACCACCAGTTCCAGGACTGTGAAGTCAGTCAAACAACACATGCGTTGAATTATTTCTTTCACCTCAGCTGCTGTCATCTCACCCTGAATTCCTCTGAATCACCTATTTGCTTGCAGGTGTCAGGGGTGAGGGAGAGTGCCGGGCAGGGGACTGGGACAGGAATGCTCTCCTGTTCCCCAGCCTGCACACCGGCTGTCTCACCGGAAGGTGTGGTTCATTTTCTTTCTGAGACTCTTCCCATTCCCTTTGGTGGACTCTGGCTTATGGGAAGGCCTAAAGGATTTATTCTTACTCTAAGTGTATTAGTCAGCTTTCCTTTCATTGAACACAGTACTGGACACCTACAATTTAAGGGAGGAAATGTTTAATTTAACTCATGGTTTCAGGAGATTCCGTCCATGGTCAGCAGGCTCTAAGATAGAAGCATCATGGCAGAGAGGCATAGTGGACCAAAGTTCTTGCCTCATGGGAGCTGGGAGGCAGAGCAGGGGAAGAATGTCAGATAAGAAGGGGTAAGGGTCCACACATAGCACCCTAGGCCATGCTACCATGACCTACCCAGACACACCAGGAGTGAGCTCTACTAATTTGATACATGTTTATCAATTCATCAAAGATGACAACAGGATTAATGGTCATAATCCACTCCTTGTCCACTTCACACCCAAATACATCTCCTTAAACTGCATTCAAACTCCAAACAAACACAATAGCAGGTGAGTAGTTCTACCTGTCATAATACAACTGTCTGCACAGAATTTAAAACACAATAATCTCTTCCCCAGAGTTCTTCCACTTTTTCAAAAATCCAAGACCAAGTCATTCTTTATGGCAGGCTAGTACTCCATTCTGTGTTGTCTTAGTTACTTTTCTCTTATTGCTGAGACAAAATACCCAACACCCAAAGTTAACAAAGGAAAGGTTTATTTAGTTTACAGTTTGTGGAGGTTTAAATCCATAATCAGCTGGCTCCAAGGCAGAGTGGCACATGGCAGAGGGGCAAAAGTTCATGGCAGCTGAGGCAGTGGAAGACAGCAAAAGCAGCAAGAGCAAAATGGGGCAAAACAAGACTCTTTCTCCTTCTTTTATTTTATCCATACTGCTGGGATTAGGGCAGTGTCAATCCAATCAGTGGGCTGATCCAGCAATCACCAAACCTTAATCCCAGCATTGCCCTACAAATCAGTTACAAACTCTAGATTCAGCTGCTTCTAAAAGAGGCCCACCTAAAAGTGCAGGAGGCTTTGGGGGGGGACATCTAGACCCAAATCATAACATATGTAAATATGACATTTTATTTACCCATTCATCTGTTGATGGATATTTAAGCTGTTTCTGAGTTTTAACTTCCATGAATTGTGCTATAAACGTGAGTATGCCCATGCATGACTGTAATATATAATGCCTTTAACTCCTTTTGGGAAGATACTAGAAGGGGAATAGCTGAACTAGTCAAATGGAATTCCCAGTTTTAGTGTTTTTTAGGACTCTATACTGATTTCCATGGTGGCTATACCTGTTTACATTCCCACCGACAATGCAGAAGGTTTCCTTTTCTCCCCACAGCCTCACCAGCATTTGTTATCATATGAATTGTTGTTGAGACAGGGTCTTTCTGGCCTTGAACTTACTATGCAGCCCAGGCTGCCCTGAAACTCATGGCAATCCTCCTACCTCAGCCTCCTGAGTGGGACTACAGATATGTGCCATGATGTCTTGCTATTATTTGATTTCTTGATGATGGTCATTTTTTTCCGGGGTAAGATGGAATCTTGTTTTCGTTTGTGTGTATGTGATGGCTGGAGGGGTTCAACATTTTTTTCATGTATTTACAGGCTATTTGTATTTCTTTTTCTGTGAAGTATCTATGCACTTCAATTAGTGAGAAATACTATTGATTCTATCTATCTATCTATCATCTATTCATCTCAGTTTATGAATTAATTCTTTCCACAATTCTGGCCACAAAGTAAATTGGATAAGAACTGATTCAAATTCAATGGTTAAGTAAAAATGTTGACTTACTGGGGAAATTTGATTTGGTTCTTGTCCCATTCATTTTGTGATCAGCATTGGGGAAGGAATTCAATTCGTGAACCGAGGTATATATTTGTTTTGGTAGAACAGTCAGTTATTTTGACAGTGTGGGCTCTGCCTATCTGGGAATGAGGAATAGCTCTCAGTATTCTGATGTCCTTTGAGTTTTCTTTTTAAAGTACTGTCATTGTCACGATAGAAATATTTCACTTGCTTGGTAAGGTTACTCCCTAAACGTTTAATTTTTCTGAAAGCTGTTGTGAATGGTGTTGGTTTCCTAATTTATTTCTCACTGGGTTCGTTATTGGTGTACAAGAAGGCTATTTTTTTGGTACTGGGGATCGAAGTCTCAATCTTGCACTTGCCAGGCAGGCGCTTGTGCTGCTGAGCTAAATCCCCGGCCCTGTTACTGATTTTCGTTTGCTGAATTTGTATCTTGCTACATTGCTGAGTTTGGTAATTAGTTCTAGGAATCTGATGCTGAACTGTGACAGCACCCGGACAAGGTTGGTCTCAGGTGTGCATGAGTGCTGGCTGGATTTCGGGGTTTGGATTTGGGGTAGTGCTAAGCTCTGGGAGACTGTGGCTCTCCACGGGGGCTGAGTTTGAGGCAGATGTCACAGAAGAAGGGGGTGGCCAGCAGGTGTCACTGTTACCCACATTGTGGACAAGAAAATGTCTGTCCCGTAGCATGTATAGGATACACCCTTTTTTAGCTTCATTCATTCATTCATTCATTCATTCATTCATTTGATGTCTCTTTCTAGGGTGTCCTTGAGAAGTTTTTAGAGTGATGGTTTTGTGGTCATGGATTTCTTTAGGTCCTCTTTATCACAGAAACATCTTATTTCTCCATCAATTTTAAAGGGTAGTTTTTCAGGAAATATCAGTCTGGGTTGGGCATTGTTTTCTTTTAGGGTTTAAAATACTTTGCTCTAAGCTGTCCTGGTCTCTGAGGTTTGTGTTGAGAAGTCAGTAGTAATCCTAGTGGGTTTGCCTTTACAAAGGATTTGCTGCTTTTCTCTAACAGCTTTTAAGGTTCTATTTATTTTGGGTTCTGGGATTTTTGTCTGTGATGTGCTGGGGAGAGTTTCTTTCCTAATTGTGGCTCTTTGGTGTTGTATATGCCTCATCTGTATGGTAAACTCTTTTCCCATATTCAGAAAGTTTCTGTTTTTATTTCTGTAAATAAGCTTTTTATGCCATTTGTGCTTTCTTCTGATTTTTCTTTTCTTATTTGAGGCAGAGTCTCTCTGTGTAGTGCAAGCTGGCTTTGAACTCCCTATGAGGTTCACATTGGCTTCAAACTCATGGTGATTCTCCTGTTTCAGCTTCCTGAGGGTTCAGATTACAGGCATACACCACCATGCCTGGCCAGTTCTCTTGTTTTCTTAGGGAATCTTGTATTAATTGGTCTTCAAAAGCAGCTCTGCCAGAGTCAGCACCATTCGTGGATTGTGGGAGGAAAGAATAAGGTCCCACCAAGAGGCAAGCACCCCCTGCAAACCAACACCATGCATGGGCCACCACTGGTGTGGGGACAGCCAGACCCCAGCCCCTTCCAGCACATAGGCTGGTAAATAAGTACCAATCCCTCCCACCCCTGTAAGCGACCAGCTGATCCTGAGAAACACAGGCTGCGATGATAGCTATGGAGGTGAAATGCAATTGGACGCCTGTGGTGTTTGGTGTTTCACTGACCTTGCAGGTCTGGGGCCAGTAGTTTGATCACCTGTTCAGAGGATAGTGGTCCCCAGTGTGGTATATAGGCAGGATTACCTTCTGAGGGTTGTAGCCATTGTTGATTTCCTATTGTCTTGTTTTGAAATTGTATATTGTTTTCATTGTTTTGTTGGGTTGGGTTTTATTCCCTTTTGTTTTGCTTGATTTTGTTATATCCGATGGCAGGAGCAGCTATTTCAAAGATATCAAGATATATTATGATAGCCATTTTGGATTTACTATTATCTTGTTTTGAAGTTCTTTATTGCATTCATTGTTTTGTTTTTATTGTTTCTATTCTATCCTGTTCTGTTTGATTTTTACTATGTCTGAAGATATCTGTAGCTATTTTGAAGACAAGAGGCATTATGGTAAGTATTGTTGATTTTGTAATGTTTTGAAGTCCTGCATCACTTACACTGGTTTGTTTTGATTGGTTTTATTTTTGTTGGTTTTATCCTCTTTAAAATAATTTTAAAAAGCAGCTCTGCTTTCTGATACTGTTCTGACACTGTGTTGTCATATTGATCATATCTGCTCTCCATATAATTTTTCATTCCTAGACTGCTGTTTGTAACATTTTTATAGGCTCTAGTTCTTGCTAAACTGATGATGCTTGTTTTGTATCATTTTGTTTAGTTTGCCAGCTTTTTATTAGTGTCTTTTGTAAGCACTCCGGTTGTTTTGTTTACTGACACCCTACTCCTTAAATTTATTTTTTATTTTTAAAAATTATTTTATTTTATTTTATTTTTTTTGGTGCTGGGGATCGAACTCACAACCTCGAGTTTGCCAAACAGGTGCTTACGCCACTGGGGTTAACCCCCGGCCTTATTTTTTTAAATTTTTGACATGAGGTCTCACTATATAGTTCAGGCTGGCCTTGAACTCACTACATAGACCAGACTGGCCTTGAACTTGTGAGGATTCTCCTACCTCAGCCTTCTAAGTGCTGATATCACAACTGTGTGCTTCTACATCTTGCTCATTATCTCATTATATCTTCCTTGAGCACCTTATTGATTTGTTCTTAAAATCTTTTCTGCTATCCTTTGAAATAATTCACCTTTGTAGATTTTAATTTCCTTTACCTCAATGCTCCATGGATCAGGTTTGGGGAGTTGGGAGTTTTTGGAGGCATTTTGTACCTTGTATTCTCATGTTTGTATTTTTGTTTTGTTTTGTTCTGTGCTAAAGTTTTCAGGGCACTTATAGCAGAAAGACTTTATCACTAGTACAGAGATCTTTTTAGTGTGTTTGCTTTTCAGTGTTGCCCTTTGAGCATGATTAACTATAGGACTTTGACTCTGTCTCAAGATCTGATCACCTGTATTAATTTTGGAGGGGGGATGCAGTGCAATTGTCCCAGCACCCAGTTTTCTGAGAATGGACCACAGTGTTGTTAAGGATATAAAGATAATTTGGATATTGGCATCAGAGAAAAATCAATTAATAGCAACAACTGTACCACCTTGGAAATAGCAAATAAATCAGCAACAGCAGTAGCATCAAAGTCAAATGAGAGACTGACTTACCATAAGAACCAATGCTGTACTATGTTTCACAACAGGGAAGAGATCAGTCATTATGGTATAAACACTAGGACAAAGCAAATATCAGTATACTGAATATATCCACTAAATGTGATAACTACATGTCTACTCACAATAGTAAAGAATTCAACAGTAATATAGAGTTAAGTAACTATCTAAAGGCTACTAAATGCTAATGGTTGTACGAGTGAAGATAGAGATGGAGGGGGAATGAGAGCATGAAAGGAGAAAAACTGAAACAGCTGATTCTTTCTTTTTTCATATTTTTTTATTTAAAGGAAAAACAAAACAGGAAAAAGGTAGAAATATTACAGAATTTCAAGACAAGAAGATAAACAGTAAGAAATCACTAGTTGATACATTACATATTCTTTTAGAAATAGTTATTCAAGTTACAGAATTAAAGCACACAAATTGGACACTAAAGCAGTGAGAGTGCAAACAGATCTGTTCAAGAATCCAACAAGAACTTAGAAATATGGTCATCAATCCCACACACCTAAACATACATGCAGCTATATCTTTTATAGTGCTTCCTATTTCCTCTTTTTTTACAATAGCAATTATACATTTTAAAAATTTTATTTAAAGAGAAGAAAAAAAACAAAACAGAAAAAAGGGTAGCAACAATACAGAATTATAAAAGAAAGAAAGAAAAAGGAGAATGAGAAAAAGCCCCACTAAGAAATCAGTAATTTATAAATTACGTACTGTCATCCTGGATGTAGTTGTTCAAGATACAAAGTTAAAGGATACATAGTAAATATTCAAACAGTCAGACTACAAACAGTTTTGCTCAAAGATCCAACAAAGATTCAGCAATATGGTCATCTATTTTACACACTCAAAATACATGCAGTTATATCCCTTAGAGCACTTTCTTTTCCTCTCTTTTTTACAATAGCAATTACACATTTTGGTTTTATTACTCTTGTAGTTCTTATTTACTTTTTACACTAGAGACACAATATGATATTTATAAATATGATTCTTATTTATTTCACTAATGAGGATAGTCTCAAGTTGTCTCCATTTGCCTATGAAGGC